>CAUYQU010074197.1:0-56673 GCA_963574635.1 Cheracebus regulus
GACAAAAACAAGCAACGGGGAAAGGATTCCCTGTTTAATAAATGGTGTTGGGAAAACTGGCTAGCCATGTGCAGAAAGCAGATTTGGTCAAGTATATCCTGAGTACCTTGTAACATGCTGGAAAGATTTGTGACCACTTACATAATATATGTAATGTAAGTGGATAAAAATAAGCAAAGGTTTGTCTTCCCATTAAACTGAAAGCCCTGTTAGGACGCAGACTATGCCTGAGTTCCCAGCTCCTGGTACAGTGTCTGTAAATATTTGTGATTGATATAGTACAGTGAAAGTAAGATAATAATAGAACAGAGCAGAGAAATTGGGAATTAAGTTAATCAATTAAAATGTATGCCAGAAGGATCTGGGCCACTATTACTGTTTGTAATGTGAGTCCCAAATTCACTTTTGAGCCTCCTGGCAGCCAAGACAAGGAAACAAGTAAGTTAAAAGATCACAGTCTCCAAAACCTAAAACTTCCTTCCTTTTTCCAGAAGCAACATATTAATAGATTTTTCTTGCAATAAAATCCTGAGAGAAATTTCTTACAGGATGTTTTGTTAAGGAAATACAATGTGAAATACTGAGAAATTCTTAAAATACAGTAAGTTTCTTTAATGTTTTTTACTCCTTCTTAAGGAAATAGCAGAAAATCCAATACAGTTTGGTTAAAGTAATTTCTTTAAGGACCAAAGTAGTAGGTCCAAGTACACAGATTGCCAGTGGTCAACTTTGCTCCAGGCCCTGCAGTGTGGTAAGAAAAATACAAGAAAATAAGTGATTGTATGTCCTTGAGACAGTCTTTATTCAAACCAAACTTTTGCTGTAGCTGGGCAATGGCAAGTTTGAGCCTGTATTCTCTAGCAAGAATGGACAATGCAGATATTTACTGTTGGTGATTAAATACCAATTATTTTACTTACACTGAAGAATGATAATGAGTCTGGGTCCCACTCTGAGGGATGCAGTAACAAAGTGGGCAAACATGAACAGTGACAAGGAAAATGACACATCAGGACATAATTTCATATGCAAAATAGACAGCAAACTGGGCTTGGTATATTGAATCCAAAGACCAACAGGGAAGTCATGATAAAACCAACACCTAAAGAACTCTCTCAGGGAGGAAGGAGCACACGTCCTCTGTGGTCCAGAAACTGACCAACGAGTAAAGGTCCCAGACAAGGAAAGCAGACTTGGAAAAATCATTTTCCAACTGTAGAGCTGTCTGTAACAGGGCTATGCTGCCTTAAAATGATGAGAGGTTCCTGGATGCTGGAGGGGTTTAGAGACATACTACACAACTGCCTATCAGTGATGTTTCAAAAATAATCCCTGTCCTCAGTGGGAGACTGAATCAGAAATCCTTCTGGCCACACAGATTCCCTGATCCTGGGGTGAGAAGAAGGCAGAGCATGCTCCGTGTCTGTTTATGCAGAGTCCACCGACTGCTCTGACGGAAACCTCTTGAACTGTTTATGGGTTCTGTTGCCATCTCCTAGCCCATTTACATTGGCCATAGTCCTCTAAAGAAACACTCTAAGCAGGCAGAAACCATGGTTTCCCGATATCTCCTCCAATTTCCTCCTAATATCCCACACGTAAAATGCAACATTTCATTTTTTTTAAAAACTGTTAATTGATAACACTATTTTTAAAACTTCACAGAGATTACAGTGATAGTATTTATTTATTAGGGGTCTTTGTTAATATTTAAGATTCATTGCACTTGGAAACCAGAAGCATGTAGTGTTCTAATCAAGTATTCCAAATCACTGTTAAAGACACCAAAAATGTCATAATTAATTGTTATAGCTTTGCAGTGGAATCTGGGATATACTGTGAGTAGATCTCAGGTGCCGAGTTCACTTCTCTTAAGGAAATGTTATGCATAAAGGGTATTTTGCAAAGTACCAAGTTTAGAAAGAAAGATAAATTTAGGATGCTAGAAGAAAGAAATGGCTCCAGTGCTTCCCTCTGCTGATGAGGTTTTGATTTCATTAGGTGGCTTGTCCTCCAGGCAAGTGCTGTGCCAGCCAGTGGGGTCAGCTGTGGTCTCTAATGTGAGCATGCACACTCTAGTCATCATAATTCATGAAAGGCTCTCAAGGTCCTCTGTCAAATGCACTGAAGAGCATATTTTATCAAAGCAATACTTTAAAATTTATGAAAAATCAGAAGCAGGGTTGAATTTCCTTTGGAAGTTATTTCTGAAGAATTGTTTTCTTAAAATAGTCTATATCATCTTCCTGTTAGCATCTTTTATTTTAATCCCATGGTTCCATTCAATTTAAAACATTTAAGATCTCCCCTCCCCCAAAACTTTCTTAATAAGTGTAACTGACTTACATGGGCCATTATGCCATGGAATGCTTATAGTCTGCCAAAATGCTTGCAGAGAGCACCTTCCAGGTGGAAATGTGTGGTTGCTTCAATCAGCAAAGCCTATTCTGTTGATTTGCCTGTTGTATCAAGCTAAATTCAAAAAGATGTCTACTTTAAGCCTCAGCTCCATTTCTCCTTTCTTCATTGCATATTCACAATTGTTTGTGAGTGCCTAGGGATTGTGTGTTTGTGTGAATGACAATAGGGCAACTTGCCGTGGTTCATTCAGCAGAGCTTTTCTGAATGTTTTATTTTCACATCATTTTCATTCTTGCTAAATGAATCTGTACTTGATGCACTAGCTCTGGAAGCTGGACATCATCTGTTATACAAGCACCCATGAGATTCCCAAATCAAGCTTTTTGTCTAATTAAGTCTGACAAATTGATTCTTAATTAACCCACAAGAAAAGTTGATGATAGTTTTCTTGAGTAAACATAGAGTCCTTTGAGCTGGTACTATTTAAACTTTTCATAAATTTCCTTCTTTTCCTCTCACAATAATCAGTGCCTTCCAAATAAGAAGTTTTGGATAAAAGATCTAGATCAAAATGAATTTCCTCATAAACAAAATATAAATGACTGTTGCAGGCAAAATAAAGGCCAGTAGCTATTTCAGACTAATTTTGTAGGAATATGCATCTTATGATACCTCAGGATTAATGTATACATGGAAACATTCATATTTCTTAAACTGATCATAAAGCTGACAGGTACAAAAATGGGCCACCTTCCAGCCTTGTCTTCCCAATTCTCAATTACAGATGTCTTAATTTTTATGTGTGCCATGGACCCTTCAGCAATCTTGTGAAAGCTGTGAACCATTCCTCAAATATATATGACTACAAAAGGAAAACTTATGTTGAAATCTATTATTAAAACATTACACAAATTTGCAATATGGAAATGCATATGCTTCTTTATTAAAACAAGCCCTAGCAGTGGGACTAATAGCTACATAATTTGAAATGAGCAATATTAATATTCAAGATGAAAAAATTATGGTTTCATCTATAACTGTAAAATGAGATCTTAAAATTTCTAATTTTTGTAAGCAACAAAGTCACAAGTGCTGCTAATACCAACGTAATCTATTGCCATGGTGAGTGAAAGATAAACACATACATCATTTTTCCTTCCTCTATGTTCACAACCCCCTAAATTTTACACACAGATCCCTTGGAGGACCATGGACTCTACATTAGGATAGCCTGAACCCAGTGACTCTTGTCACTGCTTCTGCTGGTATTCGACCACTAGAGAGGTGCACTGGGGTCATGGTCAGTCATCAGCATGCATACACGTGCACGGGATCCTCAGAAGCAATGGTGTCAGCAGAATCACACACAAACTCCACCATGTCACTGCGAGTGATCCCAGCATCTGAACACTGTCACCTTAGAGGGGTCACTCTGTGTCAGTTCAGTGCTTTCTCCAGCCGGGAAGTCGGCCTCTGGCAATGATACCAAGAACTAATTCATAGCAGAATGTGTTCATTGTCCATGATGTCATTTTCCAAATGAAAGAAATGGTACTAGAATATCCTCTATGCTTATTTATCAAACTTTATGTGCTTGGTCTTCACTGTCAGGATATCATGTTCCATACATTTTCTTCTTCTGGGGTTAAAAAAAAAAAAAAAAAGTACTTCCATATCTCCAGCTAAAATTTATGCCCAAAATCCACATTTCCATGTGGATGCCTAACACCGGATTATTCTCTTCTCCCCAAAACCAGTTTCTCCTCCTCACTTTGACTTTTCTCCTCCTAAGTTGTACAGTCATCTCAGACTTTCCAGCCACCACACCGGCTTCCCAGACTCCACTCCCCAACATCCTTCAGTCTCCCTCTTTAATCCATTCTCATTTCTACCATGTTCATTTACAGCCTAACTTGGATTCACTGTTACCCTTGTTCCTGCCTCTCACTACTCAGAAGCAGTGTATACACTGCTTCAACCTAATTTTCCCGGAAGGCAACTCTGATGAACCTTTTATCTTGTTGAGAAATCTTCAGTGGCTCCCTCTTTTCTACTGAATGAAATGCAGACTCTGCCCTACAAGCCTCTCCTCAACTTGGCTCCAGACTCCCAATACAGCCACCTGTTACACCCTGTTTTGCAAACTTTGCTGCCTTTGTTGCATGAAAAAGAGATCAAATAGTTGGCCTCATTCATGTTCTGGCTTCCTGCCTTTCACATTTTGTACCCTCCTTCTAGGATGTGTTTCTCCAGAAATTTCTCTTGTTGAAATCCTACTCTTCCTTCAAAGACCATCTCAAGCACTATTTTTTTTTTTTGGAAAACTTCTTGATGTGCTCCCACCTTTCCCAACTAAATAGAATCTCTCCCCACTTTCAGTCTCTGTAGCATTTTTCTTAGCACTTTTCTGCCCCTGCCTTTCATTATGATCCGACGTGTTCACTTTGCCCACCTCACTAGATTTTAATCCCCAATGGCAAGAATTTATAGGCCATTCCTGCAAATCAATTTTTGCACAGGAATTATTTCAGTACAATTGAAGACATGTATTGAGTACCCATTGTAAAAGGCACTGTACCAAAGACTACCAGATGTACAAGGATAAAGTAAAATAGCGTTCAAATATCGATGAAGAAGGAACTAGCAATAGGTGTGTTTTGAACATAGACATAGAGATTATAAAACTGCCATTGGGGTGCTCTTGAAGGAGGAAAGTGTCTTAGTGATGAAATAATCCCCTGCTTGCTTTTCCAAGTGTTTTCTGGTAAACCGGGACTTGGTGGGGAAGGGGAGGGAATATCCAGATAACAGCTACTCACCAGAGGAGAACATCTGTCACTGTCATCTGATTCCACATCATCCTCCTAACTACCTTAGTGATCCCTATATATCACTTTCTCAATTGTTGTTAGGAATCAGGTAGGCACACTGGATTTTGGTCACTAGTTTGCAAATTCCAGTCCATTGGGACCAACTTGAAATACACTCCACAGTATCTTGAATCATTAGGTGCATGAATCAAAAGTATGATGATGCCAGACACACTTTGGGAGACCGAGGTGTGAGGATCCCTTGGGGCCAGGAGTTTGAGACCAGCCTTAACAACATAGTGAAACCCTGTCTCTACAAAACATTTTTTAAAAAAATAAAATTAGCCAGGCCTACTGGCCTGTGCCTATAGTCCCAGCTACTTAGGAGGCTGAGGTGGGAGGATGGCTTGAGCCCTAGGAGTTCAAGGTAAAAGTTACAATGAGCTGTGAATGCACCACTGCACTCTAGTCTGGTCAACAGAGAAACACACTATTTCTAAAAACTGAAAAATGAAAAATAAAAAAGCATGATGAATCAGTAACATCATGTACTAGGTTTTCTCCACTAACAGGCTGTTTTCTCTTGGAGACTTCTGTTTAGAATGACAACCCCTTCTCCCTCAGTTTAAGGAGATAGACAGGTGTCTCCCTGGCCAGAAATGTCACCATCATTCTCATCTCTGCATGCTTTTTCAGCAGCACTGTGTTCAGGCCTAGGCTACACAGTGCTTCGGTTCTCCTTCTGCTACACAACCTCGGATGAGCTGCAAATCTTAATTCTGTTTAATATGCCTGTAAAATGGTGACTGTAATATTTTAACTCCGTAAATTTCTGGGGATAACATAGAGATCATGAATAATGTAAGGAAAACGATGAGAATGCATGTAAAAGGGGCTCAGCACATTGTCCAGCTTACAGGAACCTCTCTATGAATGTTAGTCATTATTTTCAGCATAGAAAACATGAGCAATTATGAACTCCTTCTCCAGTCCCATGTTGGGATAAATATAAGGAAACGAGGAAAAGATGGGGTCAATACACTTTTTCTCTAGAGGGACAGATAGATAGTATATATTTAAGTCCTGTGGGCCTTACTGTCTCTGTTGTAACTACTCAGTTCTTCAATCATAGCATGGAAGCAGCCATAGACAATACATAAATGAATGAGTGTGACTGTGTGCTGATAAAACTCTATTTATGCAAACAGGCATTAGGAGCCAGATTTGTCCTGTAGGCATAATTAGCCAAACTCTGGCTATACTGCCCAAACCCTGGCTATACTGCCCAAACCCTGGCCTTTGGAAACTTCCAGTCAAGTGTGGTAGTAAGATTTGTAAGACTTTTCAGAGGAAGCAAGGAGGAGTCAGGGACTAACTTCTACGTCATCCAGAGGAGCATAGAAACTTGGTATTTTAAGACAACTTACTGTATGAATTTCCCAGAGATGAACAAAAGTAAAAAATATGGTCTAGAGAAAGTAGTTCAGGTTTGTTTTTTAATCTTACATTTCAAAATAAGTAACCAACTTTGAAACAGAACCTTTCCTTTCAGTACACATTTTTCTCAGAAACTTAGCTCTCCCCTTGATCCTAGAAGTTACACATTTCTAGAAATAAAAATGTCTGTAGATTAATTGAAAGACAATGCCTGATCCTGACTTCTGTTCCCTATCCTTGTATATGAATAGACAGAGCTGAGAAGTCATTTCTCCAGCAGTTTGTCTAGAAGGAAATGGAAAGTGCATGGTAGCAGAGGAAATCATTTACTTCCTTTTTTATTCTTATTATTTATATGTGATCATATTATTAATAATATAAAGGAATAGCAAATGAGAATCCATGAGCAATATCAGACCCTGAAAAAGAGCCAGTGGCTAAGTAACAACCACTTAGGACACTTGACAGTTTAGTAAAGTTGCCAAACAGGAGACAGACTCTGCTCCTTTGAAAGAAGGGTGACTGCAGCATGTGTTCCCCACAGAGGAGAGCCAGAAAATACTTCCGGGGCCTTTCTCAGGATCGTTGCTTGGGAAGGAAGTTATATGGGAAATTCACAAATTCTTAAATGTTAACATTTAAATGCAGCATGCCACAAACACAACGTTTTTTTAATCAATAAAGTTGCAGGGGAGCCCTATTTGCACTGTATATCATATTGTATTTTGATATCCAAAACAGCTCGTCTCTTCCAGAGTTTTTATGACTTAATGTCTGCCAATTTAATGGGCCTGATGCTTTATTCATTAGAAGCAAAAAATTAAGTCTGTGATAATAAGGCAAGGTTCTTATCAGATTTCTCTCTTTTGTTGTTTTACAGTTTTCTCCTTGTCTTTGGTTGCTTGATTTTGTCAGTGTTTTCTACCATCCCTGAGCACACAAAATTGGCCTCAAGTTGCCTCTTGATTCTGGTAAGTGAAATATGAACAAGAATATACCTGAATGTTATATAAGAACTGCCTGTAACATTTATATTATGCATCTTATCCCACAATAAAATCCATCTCAAAAAGAGTTACTGCAAAATATAAAAGTTTCAAAGATTACTGAAACATTTGCCCACCAATTTCACATGTAGTCAGTCCTTAGAAATGTATAGAAATGTTCAGGATTGCTATTACACAGCAATATCTTGTGTTATAGATATATCATAAATAGAAGGCAATATTAGAAAGAACTTTTAAGTATGTCTGTCTATGCTAATAAACAAATTGTAAGAACAGTCAGTATCTATGAGGCCTCTTATTATATTGTGAAAGACTATAGGGTAGAGCGCATTTTCCAATAACTGTAATTTGGCAGTAGCTAAATATAATTGGCCAAGAACTATGAACATATGGCACTTCATAAGAAAATAGAAGGCTCCTTCATGCTCTTTTCAGCCAACAGACTGCATTATGAGTTTTGCTGCTAATGCAGTTACCTGGTGATAAATTCTGCAGTTTGCTCTGTTTGCATTATGCTGTCAATCCTCAGCCACACAGAATTGCTCAATTCACTTTAAAATGGAAAAAGACCCCAAGATATTTTTATCCAAATTATTCTGAGCCTTTTAAGCTCTCATACTTTCTATTACAACTAAACTATAGCACTTTATACTCAAATCGCATCTGATTGAAAGTTTGGTTCATTTTCAACTATTTTGACCCACTCACTTTGTCCAAAATTATCAGATTTGACAGTCTTAGAGCTGTTTCAATGAACTACAAACTGGAACAACTCACTGTTTCTGTAAAGCCTAGGGGTATACAGAAACAGGGGGAGGATAACAGTAAAATGGTTTATGTGCCCTAATAAACAGAGATTGGTTATGTTACAACAATAAATATTGAATATAAAAAAATGTTACTACCATGAAGGTAGAAACTGAAAGATTTCAACTGATATAACCTTAGAGAAGGGGGCAGATGCTTTTCCTACCTTTGGTTTCAGATGGCTAGTTTGTACTTAAGGTTGCTAAGACATCATCAAGTCTTTCCATGTAATATCAGAGAGAACTCATTTTGAATCTGTAATAAAGCTCTCTCAATTCATTTGCATACAAACTCTGCTCCAGCAGCATATTGCTCATGTTAAGGTTACCATTTCAAAACTCAAGGTAGAGAACAAATAGACCAAAGAGCACATCAGGGGTCTGTTCCATTTCCAAGCTTTCCCTTTGTGTAGAAAGCAGGCGTTTAACTTTGTCTACCCTTTTGATAACAACAAATGATCTGAGCCCAAGGGCTAAGGTATAGCTGGTCCACATATAGAACTACAACCAGGAACTTTAGACTGAAAACATAAATCTGATTTTTAAACTTGGAAACAAAAAACTGGATCTACTGCATGACCAATGATACATATTAGGAATAAATCAATCATTAGGAATCTCATGAAAAGGTTTGTTTCAGATCCAGGTCAAGAATCCAAAATGTTAGATTTACATCCTCCAAATCTCTGAAATATAAATTCTGTCATTGCTAATGAATTTCTAAATAGTCCAAAGAAACCCATGTAATTACAATGTCTAAAACTGATTCGTTTCTTGACTTTTTTTTTTTTTTTAATTTATTTATCTAACTTTAGGTACCTACTATATCTGGCATTTCTCCCCATGTTATCCCTCCTCACCTTCTCCTCCCTCCCCACCCCGTCTCTCCCCTACTCCCCGCAACTGCCCCCAGTGTGTGATGCTCCTTTCTCTGAGTCCACGTGTTCTCATTGTTCAACACCTACCTATGAGTGAGAACATGTGGTGTTTGGCTTTCTGTTCTTGTGTCAGTTTGCTGAGAATGATGGTTTCCAGATTCATCTAAGTTCCTGCAAAGGACATGAGCTCATCATTTTTTATGGCTGCATAGTATTCCAAGGTGTATATGTACCACATTTTCTTTGTCCAGTCTATCATTGATGGGCATTTGGGTTGGTTCCAGGTCTTTGCTATTGTACACAGGGCTGCAATGAACATACGTGTGCATATGTCTTGATAATAGAATGATTTATAGTTCTTTAGGTATATGCCCAGTAATGGGATTGCTGGGTCAAATGGAATTTCTATTTCTAGATCCTTGAGGAATAGCCACACTGTCTTCCACAGTGGTTGAACTACTTTACACTCCCACCAACTATGTAAGAGTGTTCCTATTTCTCCACATCCTCTCCAGCATCTGTTGTCTCCAGATTTTTTAAAGATTGCCATTCTAAATGGCATGAGATGATATCCCAGTGTGGTTGTGATTTGCATTTCTCTAATGACCAGTGATAATGAGCATTTTTTCAGATGTTTGTTGGCCTCATATGTGTCTTCTTTTGAAAAGTGTCTGTTCATATCCTTCGCCCACTTTTGAATGGGGTTGTTTTTTTCTTGTATATCTGTTTTAGTTCTTTATAGATTCTGGACATTAGCCCTTTGTCAGATGGGTAGATTGCAAAAATTTTTTCCCATTCTGTTGGTTGCCGATTCGCTCTAATAATGGTTTCTTTTGCTATACAGAAGCTCTGAGTTTTAATTAGATCCCATTTGTCTATCTTGGCTTTTATCGCCGTTGCTTTTGGTGTTTTAGTCATGAAGGCCTTGCCTATGTCTATGTCCTGGATGGTTTTGCCTACATTTTCTTCTAGTGTTTCTACTTTTAAAAGCTGTTGAATAGTGAACAATGGATCAGAGTTTAGTAACTAGAGTGCATTTAGTAGAAAATAAAAATGTAGATGTCAGTCTTGAATGCTTTCAGATTTAGCAAAGTAGAAATGAGTTCCTCTAGGCAGATGAGGCCTCTGTTTTAAGCAATGTAGTTAGTGCTGCAGATAGATATTTGCAGACACCTATTGCAACAAGTCTTTCCATATGAAGAGGGTTTGTTAATCCTACTGTCTTTGTGCTATAGTGATACATTGTCAAGGTATATTCTTAAAACCTACTGGAAATATGCAGACTACATTGCAGAGCTAAGATTTACTGATGATATTCTTCACCATTGTTTTCTCCAAAATCTGTATTTTACTTGGACAAAAAAATTCAAATACAATCTTTGCTTTACTTTTTCTTTAGCTAGAAATTAATAAATTAGGAAAGCATTAATATTTTAATTATTTTTCACAATGAGTTAATATAGTATATGATAAAAGTTCAATCAGTTATAGAAGATTGGGAAAAGTCACTCATTAAGATGATAAATTTTGTGATTTAAAGAATCTCTTATTTGTTACTTTTTAACGTGTATTTTTGAGACATTACTATGATTTTAAAGTCACAGAACTCATAGAACATAATTCTGATTAGCAGTAAAGTTCCCAAGATGAGACATATCAAAGGAATTACCATTCAAAAGAAGAAAAAGAATTGTCATTCAAAGAGTAATAGGAATGGCTTTTAGAATGTTTGCAAGGCCAGACGCAGTGGCTCGTGCCTGTAATCCCAGCACTTTGGGAGGCTGAGACAGGCAGATCACTTGAGGTCAGGAGTTTGATACTGGCCTGGCCAACACAGTGAAAGCCCGTCTTTACTTAAAAATACAAAAATTAGCCGAGCATGGGGGCACACACCTGTAATCCCAGCTACTTGCGAGGCTGAGGCAAGAAAGTAGCTTGAACCCAGGAGGTGGAGGTTACAGTGAGCCGGGATTGCGTCACTGCACTCCAGCCTGGGCAAGAGAGCAAGACTCCATATCAAAAATAAATAAAACAAAAAATAAAATTTTTGCAAAAATGTGCAGTAAATCCACATTTGTACACTTTTTGTGTGCACTGTTGATGTAGAAAGACACCAGAGGTGTAAATTTAGAACTATGTATAAATCCTATATCAGAATTGTGTATTTTTTCATAACTTCTGTCCCTTTTGGGGTTTTTTTTAACATTTTAAAATATGTTCAGAGATTTCCTAGAATTCTATTTCTTTGCAAGTAAAAGGCACCCACACTTGTGACAGGGAGCACAGTAAAGGCAAACCTGGCTCTTGGTCAGAGCCCTCTTTGACACTCCTTCTTTTCCACCTAATTGTTCCCTTGAGGGCACCAGCATATTAGGTGCAGACCGTCCCTTTAGACATGTCTCACTTGCCTCTTGGGGCCCCCATAAAGACATTATCTGTCCATCTCACATCCAAAAGGGATATCTCCCCTCACTTCCATCCAGAATGGCACTGCCAATGCTCTTGTAAACTTGTAACTTCATTTACTTGCCTTGGTTACAAGCCAAATGAATATCTGTGATAATTTGCTCATTTATTCTTTTCAGTTGTGGCAACTGAGGTTTCAGGCTATACACCAGGTTCCTTCTCTCCATAGAAGCAGTGGAACACAGACTTAAGAATGTGATACAGACTATAGTTGGGCTCCATGAATTCAAATTTCACACCTGTCTTGTTTTAGCTGTGTGATTTGGAAAATCACTCCACTGTGCCTTAGTTTTTTCATCTGTTAAAAGTGAATAGGAGGATTCTAGAAGAAAGAGTAGAAAGTACTGGGACTCTGTCTCCCCACCTAAACAACTACACTGGCAGAATTTAATGTAATTCAGTGGATGGAACTCTGGAATCTGTTGAATGTTTGCAACTTTCGGAGGAAGGCTTAGATGGTAAATTGCAGTTAATTTTGGTCCACTTCAGCTCCTAGCACTGTGATGGCTACCCATGCCCTACATCCAGCCCCACTGTAGGCAGCTGTGCACATGTTCCAGGAGGGACCTGAACATAGCTTGTAAGAGCCAGGATGGGCAAAAAGTACCCTGTACTCCAAATGTCAGAAATCTGACCTCTGGTCACTAATTGCTGCTTCTGATCACAGAGGCAGAGACAAAAAATGTGTCAACCATTGTTGTTGCACCTTCCCCCATTGCTGTAAGTCCTTCCCCCACCAGAAGTGACTTCCAGGGGATTAAAAGGGTCCTCCCCACTCCTTCATTTTTCTTTTTTCATATTTTGAAATACAATGTATAAATATGTGATTATATGACATTAATAACTGAAAGGAGTAGGGATAGAGATGTAATGGAACAGAGTTTTTGTATGTCATTAAAGTTAAACTGGTATACATTCAAATTAGAGTGTTATAACTTTAGGATGTTAATTTAATTCCCATGGCAACCACAAAGAAAATAGCTATAGAATATGCACAAGAAGAAGTGAGAAAGGAATTCAAACATTTCACTACAAAAAAATCAGCTAAACACAAAAGAAGGTAGTAATGCAGGAAATGAGAGACAAAAAAGCTATAAAGTATATATAAAGCAAAGAATAAAATGGTGAAAGCATATCCTTATCAGTAATTACTTTAAATGTAAGTGGATAAAAGTTTCTAATCAAAAGACAGAGATTGGCAGAATGGATAAAAATACAGGATTCAACTATGTATATGCTGAGTTCAAGAGACTTACTTTAGATTCAGAGATACAAATACACTGACAGTAAAAGGGTGGAAAAGATATTTTATGCAAATAGTAAACAAAAGAGAGCAGGAGTGCCTATACTAATCTCATACAAAATAGACTTTAAATCAAAAAAGTTATAAGAGACAAAGAAGGGCATTATATGTTGATAAAAGGTTTAATACAACAAGAAGATATAATAATTATAAACATCTATGCACCTAATAACAAGTCATAAAATACATGAAGCAAAAATTGACGGAATTAAAGGGAGAAATAGATAGTTCCACAATAATAATTGGAGAATTCAGTACCCCACTCTCAATGGATAGAACAACCAGACAGACGATAAGTAAGAAAATAGAAAACACAATAAACCAACTAGTTCTAACAGACATATACAGAACAGTCTACCCAATAACAATAACATAAACATTCTTCTCAAGCACACAGAGACATTTTCCAGGACAGGCCATTATGTTAGCTACAAATTAAGTCTCAATGATTTTGAAAGATGTATACCATACAAAGTATTTTTTCCAACCACAATGGGATGAAGTTAAATACCAGTAACAGAAATAAAACTGGAATATTCAAACAGCATACTTTTTTTTTTTTCCTGAGACAGAGTCTCACTTTGCCACCCAGGCTCGAGTGCTGTGGTGGGATCTTGGGTCACTGCAACCTCTACTTCCTGGGTTCAAGTGATCCTCCTGCCTCTTAGCCTCCTGAGTATCTGGGACTACAGGCGCATACCACCACTACCAGATAATTTTTGTATTTTTAGTAGAGACAGAGTTTCACATATTAACCAGGCTGGTCTTGATCTCCTGACCTCAAGTGATCCACCCTCCTCGGCTTCCCATAGTGCTGGGATTACAGACATGAGCCACCGTGGCAGGCATAAATAGCATACTTTTAAACAACCAATGGGTCAAAGAAGAAGTCTTAGAAATTAATGAAAACAAAACACAACCTACCAAAACTATAGGACACGGTGAAAGCTGTGCTAAAATTAAAATTTTTAAGTATAAATGCTTACATTAAAAAAAAAAAAAAAAGAAATCTCAAATCAGCAACTCCATCTTACAAGGAATTAAAAAAAAAGAATACATTAGACCCAAGCTGACCAGAACAAAGGAAACAATAAACATAGATAAATGAAATAGAGACTAGAAAAACAATAAAGAAAATCAATAAACCAAAAGTTGGCTGTTAGAAAACGTTGACAAAACAGACAAACCTTTAGATAAATGAACTAAGGAGAAAGAATACTCGAATTAATAAAATCAGAAGCGAAAATGGGAACATTGCTACTAAGTCTACAGAAATAAAATGGACCATAAAAGAGTACCATGAACAATTGTATGCCAACACATTGGATATCTAGATGAAATGGACAAATCTGTGGAAACACAAAACTTACCAAGACTAAATCACAAAGAAATGAAACGAAATAGAGCTGTAACTGGTAAGGAGGTTGAATCAGTATCAAAAATCTTTCAACAACAACAAAAAAGCCCAGGATCTGATGGCTTCACTGGTGAATTCTAACAAACATTTAAAGAACTAGTACCATCCTTCTGAAACTGTTCCAAAAAACTAAAGAAGAAGGAACACTTCCTAATTCTATGAGGCATTACTTTGATGCCAAAGACAAAAGAAAAACTATAGACCATTATTTCTTATGAACATTAGTGTAAAAATCACCAACAAAATGCTAGTATATTCAGCAGCATATTAAAAGGATTTTGTACCTTGGCCAAAGGGGATTTAGTCGTTCAGTGAAATAATGGTTCAACATACAAAAATCGATCAATATTTTAGGCCACATTAACAGAATGAAGGGGAAAAGCCACATAATCACATAATTATTTCAATTGATACCAGAAAAAGCATTTGAAAAAATCCAATACCCTTTTATGATTTTAAAAAAAAAATTCCACAAACTAAGAATAGAAGGAAACTACCTCAACATAATAAAAGCCACATATGAAAAACCCACAGCCAACATCATACTCAAAGGTGAAAGACTAAAAGTTTTTTATCTAAAATCAGGAAGAAGGCAAGGATGTCTACGTTTGCCACCCCTATTCAGCAAGATACTAGAAGAGTGTACTAATTGCTAGCTATAGCAATTAGGCAATTATTAAATAATAGAAACAAAAGGCATCCAAATTGAAAAAGTAAGTAAAATTATCCCTGTTCACAGATGATGTGATCTTATATGTAGAAACCCTTAAAATTTAAAAAAAAAAAAAAAAACTGTAAGAAATAATAAATGAATTCAGCAAAGAAGCAAGATGCAAAGTCAATACATAAAATTGAGTTGCGTTTTACCAACAATGAAGAATTTGGAAAGGAAACTATGAAAATAATTCCATTTATATCAAAAAAATACTTAGGAATTAGCTTAACCAAGGAGATGAAGAACTTATACAATGAAAACTACAATAACATTGCTGAAATAAAGTAATAAGATATAAATAAATAGAAACACATTCCATGTCCATAGTTTTGAGGACTTAATATTGTTAACATGTGCAAAGTGATCTACAGATTCAATGCAATTCCTCTCAAAATCCCAATGATGTTTTTTGCAAAAACAAAAACCCATCCTAAAATTCATATCGAATTTCAAGGGACCCCTGAATTGCCAAAACAATTTTGAAAAAGAAGAACAAAGCTGAGGGATTCATAATTGTTTATTTTAAAACTAAAGCTACAGTAATCAAAACTGTGTTATAGGCATAAAGACCAATATATAGACCCATGGAATAGAATAGAAAGTCCAAAAATAAACCCACACATGTATAGTCAAATGATTTTTTATTATTCAGTGGGGAAAGGGCAGTCTTTTCAACAAATGGTGATGGAAATATTAGATATCCACATGCAAAAGAATGAAGCTGGACTCTTACCTAGGACAATACACAAAAATTAAATTGAAATGCATTGAAGACCTAAATGTAAGACCTAAAACTATAAAATTATTAGAAGAAAACATAAGGCAAAAGCTTCATAACATTAGATTCATCAGTGATTTCTTGGACATAACACCAAAGGCATAGGCAATAAAAGAAAAAAATAGAGAAATTGACCCTCATAAAAATTTAAAATTGCTGTACATCAGAAGACAGTATCAACAGAGAAAAAAGGCAACACACAGAATGAGAGAAAATATCTGCAAATAGCATACCTGATAAGGGGGTTAATATCCAAAATATGTGGAGAATTTCTGAAACTCAACAACAAAAAACAACCTGATTCAAAAATGAGCAAAGGACTTGAATAAACATTTCTCCAGAAAAAAGAGGTACAAATGGCCAATAAGCATATGAAAAAATGCTCAACATTGTTAATCATTAGGGAAGTGCAAATCAAAACTACACTGAGTACCACCTCACACTTGTTAGGATGGCTACTATCACAGAAACAGAAAATAAATGTTGGTGAGGATGTGGGAAAATGGAACCCTTGTTCACAATTGGTGGGACTGTGAAATGCTGTAGCCACTATGGAAAATATTACAACTTTTTTTTTCCTCAAAAAATTAAAAAATAGAATTATCATATGCAGCAATTCCACTTCTGGATGTATCCAAAAAAAAAAAAAAAAAGAAACACAGCAAGGTTTCAAAGAGATGTGTACACCCATGTTCATAGCAGCATTATTGACAATAACCAAAATGTGGAAGCAACTCAAGTGTACACTGACAAGTGAGTAGATAAGCAAAATATGGCATATACATATAAAAAATTATTTAGCCTTAAAAAGGAAGGAAATTCTGACATATGCTTCAACATGGATTAATGTGATAAGTAAAATAAGCCAGCCACAAAAAGAAAAATAATGTATGATTCCACTTATGTGAGATACCTAGAATAGCCAAAAAATTATAGAGACAAAGTGGAATGGTTGTTGCCAGGGGCTGTGGGGAGCAGGGAATAGTGAGTATTGTTTAATAGATAGAGAGTTTCAACATTACAGGAAGAAAAGAGTCATGGAGATAGGTGGTAGGGATGGCTCTGTAACCTCTATAACATTATGAATGTATTTAATACCACTGAACTAGACTTTAAAATGGTTAAGCTATAAATATTATGTTATATATATTTTACCATAATAAAAAAAATGAGAAAACATGTTTTAAAAATTAAATGAGCATTAGGAAAAATAGCTAATGCATACTAGGCTTAATACCTAAGTGATGGGTTGGTAGGTGCAACAAACCACTATGAAACATGTTTACCTATGTAACAAACCTGCACATTCTGCTTATGTACCCTGAAACTTAAAAATAAAAATGAAAAAAAAATAAATGAAATTTGAAACTACAAAAACAGTGGTTAATAGGATACCCTACTTCATAAGGCTGATGTGGAAATGAGATAAATTCAAGTGCTTAGGACTGGGCCCAACAGAGAGAAAACTCTTGGAAAGTTAGCAAATATGATCATCACGGAATCTTCCATGTATAATGGAGACCTCATAGGGACACAAGTACAGGTGAACTGTTGAATATTTGAAAATGCTACACTTGAGAAAATATTTTATTTTACAATAGAAAACAAGTATCTCTATAAGAGTTTTCCCACCACAAACACTGTTAATTACGGAAGCTTGCTACATAAACATGTTCACTAAAAGTGACTCCGTGGTATGCATTCCATGTACAGCATGCGTTCACAGTAGCCACTTGTTTCTGCTGACTGATGAAACTGATTTCAATTGCTGTAGCTTTTTGGTAAATATGTCTGACGACAGTGTTTGTGGCTTTATATCTCTTCTCTCGTCTGCATCTGCTGAGTGACACATTGGGCAGGGATAACTCCAGATCTGATGGACTTGCTTGCTGTGCCATCACCCTGGTGATAAAATTTATGAACTCAAGAACATGTATGAAACTGTGTGTCCACATTCCAAGGACAGTTAAAAGCTGGTGTTAATTTCCTGTATTTGGTGACTCCATCCAAAATGAAAGGGAGCCAGCATTTTTTAAGTACCCTTCATTTATTAGGCTTATTGATTTCTTATTAAAAACTAAATAGCACTGACAATGTTAAGTATCCCCTCCTATTTTCACAAATAGCTAAAGAAGTTGTGCAAAATAACACACCAAGTGTAAAATAGCCAAGATTCCAGCCTAGGCCTGCCTGAGAAAAAGCCTAGGGTGAATTCAGAGCATCCCGTTGCCTCTCATTCTCTTGCTTCTTTCGTGGCTGACAAGTCTACCTAAGTGCATTTGCCAGCACCCCATGAAGCACTCATGTCTAAGGCTTCTTTGTTCCATATATGCCAAGTGAGGCTTACGATGCTTTTATTTAGGATGTTATGCTTTCATAAAAAGTTCCACTTACCAAGTTATCACAAATGGGCATATCAATTCATACCACTTAAAGTTCTTTGTACTGAGGATTCTAAACTCCATTTTGTAAATAATCAAGAGCCTGATTCATGGGGTAAATGGTCAAGTGTAAAATTTCATCTTCTAGTCCCAGGTCATTTTGCTCAGATGAGCATCACGCGTTGAAATGAGTTCTCTTGTGTCCAGGTTAGACTATTAAGGAAAGTTTGTTTGGTTTGTTTTGATTTCATTAGCCAGAAGCTGTATGTTTTAGTGTATTTCCTACCTTTTTGAGAACAATACTGTTTGGAGTGCATTTCCTCTCTATTGAATAACTTCTTGCCTTCCAGATTAATTTTAAAATATTTATTTTAAGTTTTTAGATGAAAATTGTTCGTCATGTTGAGAACAGAAAACTTCTCCATTTAATGAAAATGATGCATATTATTTACAAAATTCTTATTGCAGGTCATCATTTCTAAAATTACCCACCCATAAGCAATAAAAGGAATGCCACTATCAATTTTAGCAAGATAAGAGCCTGTCTTGGTATATTTGCTCCTGTACCCTCCTGCTGCATTAGAAAGACTCCAGAATACAAATGGGTTGTGCTCAGCATCTGGATGAGTACTCAGAAACGTGGTCAAATATCCAGGCTTTCCCAAACATCCAGATCTTTGACAGCTTCTACATATACATATTTGCTCCTTATGCTTCGGATAGCCAAGTAAACATGGGTTTATTGTTTCTTTGCACAGTATCTCTCCTCCTGAAATGTGTACAAACTCAATTTAGGCAGGTCTCATTATATCTGAAATGCACTACTGGAGCTTACTATTTAAAGAAAATCCACAGGGAATTCTTTTGTAAAGTGAAGCATCCCCTTGAAAAGGTAATAAAAGCTACATAATTAACATGTTTGTTTTCTTTTCTAATGTGGGTACATGCATTTTAATTGCCATATAACTATTCACTATATATATATATAACATGGTATTGAAGAATTAGAGATGTTGTTGCCACTTCCTATCTACCAGTATTAACGGGGGAGGGAAAAATCATCCACAAGCACATTTACCAGTCCTTGCAAAGTAGAAAGGTTTGCACATGAAATTGTATGGATTTGCTATAGAATGAGTTGACAGTAGTCTTTACATTTAAAACTTCTGGTATTAAACATTGTAAGTGAGGATAATAGAGTGGAAGGATGAGAACCCACTTGAGTATATTAAATCTTATGTTTGTAAAGGCAATGACAAGAGTATGAGATATTAAGCCATCAGATATGAGGAATGAGTGATGCTTCTTTAGATTTATCACATCCTATAATTTACTGAAGCAAGCTCTCAGAATATCCCAATGAACACTGAAAACTGCAATTATTTTCCTTTGCTTTTCTTTCATCAAGGAAAATGCAAATAAACTCTAAAATGATTCATAGAGACTAACGACCCTCATCAATCTGCCCATGACTAAAAGAAAAAGCAAGAGTAGTTAAACACCTACACTGAATCTTAACAGAGGGATAATAACATAGTAAGTTGCCCTGTAAAAAGTATTTCAGATATTAGAGGAAAGAATTTTTCAACTTAAAGATAATGAGTATGCCTGAAAAAACTATGCCTCTATCTACAATTAAGGAAGGAAAGAACTTTCCATATTTTTATGCTAACATTGATGTCTAACCAAGTGGTCCAGGCTATACCATAGAACTCTGTACAATTTTGTTTCAAGACTTGACAAGCCATTCAGCAGACATCCTTAGAGCTATCAATGAGCCATACTCAACCTGGTCCACACTGATGTTTAGCTCTTATGCCCTTTGAGTTTCACCGAAGTATATTCAACTGAGAGAGAAAGAGAAACAAGATAGTATGATAAACTTTACAGGGTTTCTGGAAGAGAAAAGAAGCCAAAACATTTGTTAGTAGAAGGAAGAACACCCTTCCCTTACTATCTTTCCATGCTTTGATCATTTCCACCATTTGAAACCTGGACCAAATACCTCCTCCTTCCTGGAATAAACTTTGTTTCCTCAGTCCTGTCTACTTGACATTGTATCTTCTCCATTACTCATTTATTCAACAAGATTTATGAAGGACCCAATATGGATGAGGCATTCTTTTTTAGGAGCTGAAGATATAACAATGAACAAAACAGCCCAAATCTCTGTTCTTATGGAGCTCGTGCTTTTGTGGGGAAGATCTAGAGTAAACAAACAGGGAAATCAATATATTAGATATTACAAGTAAAAGGAAAGCAAGAAAAAGGAATAGGCAATAAAGGAGTGTTTAGATATTATGTTGAGAGAAGTCCACTGAAAAGGGTGGCAGAGACTCAAATGGAATGAGTTGACAAGGCATGTAAAGATTAGGGAAAAGAATATGCCAGGCAGGTGGAGCTTCAAGGACAAAAGCATTGGACAGGAGCATACCTGATGTGACAAGGAAGGGCCAGAAGATGAGCAACTGAAGGAGGGCAAGCTGGGGGTGGGGGAAGTGGAGAAAAATGAGGCACCAATTGAACTGTAAATTTCTTAAGAATAGAATCCAAAGCTGATTCAGTGACAGCACTTAATACAGTAATACTTGATGGCAAATCATCAGTAAATGAAAGGAGATGGCCCATTAACTATATAACCCTAATATTGACATGTTCATGGAATCATGGAAATTGCACCAAAATTCAAACAAGGTGCAGGACCTGACTTGAGAATGGACTAGAGCAGAGAGTAATAGGATGGGGGGTTGTAGGAAGCAGGTGAAGTTATTCAAGTAAAACACAATAGAGCCCTAAACCAAACAGAGACAGCATGAATAGGAAAAGGGCCTGGACCAGAACAATATAGAGAACTTAGAGGTTAAACCAAAACTGTAAGTCCTGTATAATTGGTCTGTGCCTCCCAGACATGTCTGGGAGGGCTCTTTTCAACACGTTAGAAGCATTCCACCCCTTCAGTTACTACATAGCTGCAGGTTACCTGCCTCCTGCCAGACATGATTTGCTTTGTTCATGGTTCCCATTGGCTCATTGCCTCTCTGATTGAGACCCGCCATCTTGCTCTGGCCTACTAACCCCAACTCTGGCTTGGTCTCTGATCCTGTGGATTTCTGCAGATTTTCATATATTTCCCTGGGTTCTGCTTACTTCCTCCTCTAATTTTTCCAAGTCCAGTCCCTTAACTCATGCAATTTTAACTCAAATATATACTAAATGCTTCCTACATTTTAGCCTGTGTGCTGGGGACTGGAGTCCCAAAAATGAATAAGGCATTGCCCTGCCCTGGAAGAATTTCACGGTCCACAGTATGGTATCTTCTACAACCTCTGACTGACTCCAGAAGAAGAAAGTAATCTTGAAATCATGGTGAAATTGCTAAATAAGAAGATGAGAGAGAAATAGGTTAATTCATAATTTTTTAAGTTCCCACTTTAAGACATCCACATAAGAAAATGGGTCTATCTCTAAGTCATTTTTTTCTCTTGGAGACCACAAATGAGATGATCAAAAACTATTTTCAATATAGGTTGCTACTGATCATGCCCATATATTGAATATTGTTTTGGTACTGCACAAAACCAAAGGCTAGAAGCAATAGTGTAGGTCCCACTGTTCCCGATGCAGACATACACACCAGGGGTTACATCTAAAGTGAGAAGACACATCATGCCTCTGCAAAGTAGATTAGAGAAAAATTTTCCAAGCCGTAAATGGCAGCTTGACAAACAACATTACAGGCTGGATTCAATGAAAACGCTGCAGACCTGGCTCCCTCCAGGGCTATAAATCACAATGAATACAGAGAACATTCATGGAAAATGGAGAACAGAAAAGAGACTGTGCAAGTGTTACAGGCCCTCCAGCCTTGGCTCACTGAAGACTAATTGAAGGAGATTCAGTGCTGCAAAGTCTCAGCATTATGGGAAAACCTGGAAAGCCCTCCTCATGAAAGAACACTGCAGAAGAGTCTCAACAAAGAAATGGAAGCTCCACACCGAAACAGCTCACAGGGGAGACCAGAAGGGTAGAAAGTAAAAGAGGACCACCCCTAGGAGTGCAGGGCAGGAGGGGGGACTCACTCTGGTTCTCACTCCCCACCCCTTACTCTCCTGATGATATTTTTTAAATCAGGTGAAATTAAGTACAAATAACACCAAATGCAACCTTAAAGAGAAATCCCAACATATTATGTCGGAAGAGTTTTATGCAGAAGTAAAGAAGGGCTGGGGGGCATTCCTGCCTCTTTGACTTAATGATAATAATGACTGGAGAATTTGTGAGTTAATTACACCTCTGTGAATCTGGAGGTTTCTCTGCCTCAGGCAGTTAACCCATCTGCTTCTCTCCCCTAGGCTCCTTTCTCAGTCACTTTCTGGTCTTGACCTATAACCCACAGCAGAGGAGAATTGGATTCCCAGGGGCACTGTAGCCAGGCAGGGATGCGCATACAACTGGCTGAGGCAAGTGGGCTTTGTGATGAGGTTGGGAAGCTTTTCAGTTTGCAGAGTCCAAGAAAGAGCTATGGCGAGTTCTAGGACAGAGGTCCAGCTGTGTCCTTCAAACCCCCACCCCCCGCCACTGTGAGGACAGACGTTTACTTGAGTCATTTTTGCAGTTTTTTTTTTATCTTGAGCTATTTATTAATTCATTTATTCACTCATCAGATATTCACGAAGGACCTACCAGGAATGCTGTGAGCCAGAGGCATGGCATACATTTTATAACAGCTGTACACAGAGATACTTATATAGTCCCCATCCCTGTCTGTGATGATTCTTTAAAATTATTTTCCTAGTTAAATCAGGTGGAGAATGTAGGGTATTATACAAACACAGTCAGTCTGCTACCTTAAGTTTCCCTAATGCAAGTTACATACAGTAATGATGTCAATGTAACACAGAAGTTAGAGATTATTTTTCTCAAATAATAGCAGCTCAGCATACGACATATTGGTCTACCTGAATGCACCAAGACTGCAGGAATGCAGTACTGCCATGTCCACCTTCTTTATTTTGGATACTTGCTCTTCCTTGGAAGTTACTTAGGCAGATCTTCCCAGTCTTGTGCAGAAGACACAAACGTAGATAATGAACAAAGTAATCCATCATTAGCATCACCACACTGTATGCAAAGCCAGCACCTCTCTCTACCTGTGACATGTGACAGGGTGACCTTGTCTCTATAATGCAGCAGCCTGAACACTTACCAACATCCCAGGCCAGCAAGCTCTCTTCACCTACGTGTAAGTGAAGGCCAGGGTTACTCCAGCATCTCCTTATTAGATTTGACACGTCTTTTTAACAGTACTTCTATCTTATTAGAATTGTTTTCATTAGGTCTCTATTTGCAAAGTTTCATAGGTTTAGAATGGTTGGGTCTAATTCTATTTTTATCATAAGCACTGTTCTTTTTCGTGTGAAATCTTGCCCCAAAGTAGGTTTTCCAGCAATGTATATATTGTATTGTGGCAGGAAAGCCCATATTTAAGTGGATAGAGTTTACCCATTCTGCCTTTTCAAAAGCGCACTATATTCTGCATGATAATGCAGTCTTTTAAAGTGAAAGACATCAACAACACAAACTAAGTTTGGGGGTGTCATCTGTAGGTCCCATAAATCAAAAGTATAAAACTTGCAGTAGGTCATTGTTTGGAGTATTCTTTATCCAATCAAACTTTTCTACTCTCCTTTATCCAGCTATATTAAAGATATCTTTAAGCTTTACAAACGTATTTATCAAAAGTTCAAAATTTTAAAATTAGCCTAAATTTTAATAAAGGAAACTATCCAGCAGTTTAGATAGAAAAACAATGTTATATGTTGCTAAAGTTAGAAACAAATTCTGCAGCTATTACTACAGAGCAATGTTTTATTAAAAATATAAGATAATCTGATTTAATAATTATAAACTTTCTTTACATATTTTAACATTTTCTCAGCGTGTAGCACCTACAACATTGGGGTCATTCTATCTTTTCCTGTTTGTAACCCATAGTAAAATTCCAAATATTTTTCAGAATTAAAAGACTTAATTCTTTACCTTATCTGAGAGGAAAAAAACAAAGTCTTTTATCTGTCTACTCACAATACTGAACAATTCCTCCACCAGATGTGTGTGGGGTTTTCCCTATACACAAAGCAAGCAATCAGTTCTACAGCAGACAAGCTTGGTGTCCTGTAATTCAATTCAGTACTGACACTATCTGCCTGGAGATAGCATCAGATCCCACAGATCTCGTGGCTTAGTCCCACAAGACTGCCCCAATTTTCAGATGCCAATTCCAAGCTTTAGGTTGGTTTTTTAAACTGTGCTTCCAACCAATCAGTTATAGTTTAGAGTTCCTGTGACCTTCTCCTTGGGCTCAATTAATTTGCTGGAATGACTTACAGAACTCAGGGAAACACTTATTTCATTTAACAGCTTATTATAAAGGATATTACAAAGGATACAGATGAAGAGATGCTTACAGCAAGGTTATGTAGGAAGAGATGCCAAGATTCTATGCCCTTCCTGGGCACACCATCCTCTAAGAACCTCCACATGTTCAGCTATACAGAAGTTCTCCAAACCTTGTCCTTTTTTATTTGTAGGGAGGGTGCTTCATTACATAGACGTGATTGATTAAATCATTGGCCACTGACAATCAACTTAACCTTCAGCCCCTTTCCCTTCCTTGGAGGTTGTGTGGTGGGACTAAAAGTTCCAACCCTCTAACCCTGTCTTGGTCTTTCTGGTGACCACCCTCCATCCTGAAGCTGTCTAGGGGCTTCCAGCCACCAGTCAACTCATACAAAAAGACACTTACCACTTTAAAGATTCTAAGAATTTTAGGAGTTGTATGCCAGGAAACAGGAGGAAAACCAAATATACTGTGTATTTCCCAGTTATCACACCTTATTATACACAGGATTCCCACATCCTGATCTTTCCTACATCTCTAGGCTAATTCCTACACCAATTTCCCTTAAAGGTGCCCACATGTGCACCAATTCATGTGCACACACACACATGCACACACACAGTCACATCTACACTCCAGCAATACTAAACCATTCATATTTTCCATGCACACTATCTCTGTGCCTTTAGAAATGACATTCCTTCTATTTGAAAAACTCAGTTCTACAGCTTCCCTTCACCTTGGTAATTCCTATCCATTCATGAATTCCTAGGTTGCTCCCTTCTTGAAAGTTTCCCCTGACTTTCCAGGAGTTGTTACATTCCCTTCCTTTTTGTTCTGGGGTTCAACACAGCTCAGAGGGAATGGTCTGTAGCAGTGGATGGTCTATAACAGTGTTCATCACACTCTTCTACAGTTGTTGGTTTCCATACATTTATTTCTGTTAGATTGAAAACTACGTAAGAATAGGAACTATTTGTTGTTAGTCTGTGTATTTCCTAGTATGTATCACAGTGCTTAGCATATAAGAGATGCCCAATACCTATGTGAATAACCTGCCCATTCAATCTAAGGAAGCCAGAAGCAATTCTCCACATGTATTCCTGTTTTATTATCTTTACAGACTTTATCACTATTTGATGTTTGCTGGCTTGTTACTGTCTTTCATTATTGGTTTATTATATACCAGAACATAAGCTCCCTAAGAGTGGCTCCTTAGTGTTTTGTTCATCACTTTAGCCCCAGTGCCTAGAACAAAATAGGTATTCAGTGCCTGGATCAAAAGAGATGCAATATAAAACTATCAACTGCATGAAATGAAGGAGTGGATTCAGATTTTTCTCTCCTGTACTAATAGCAAGCTTTTTAATAAATTAGGATATAGGTTCAGTGCTTCCATGGAGACATTAAAATACTCTGGTTTCAATTAGTCTTGTAATTCTAGCAGCATTAAATTCCAAAAACAATTTTTCACTCATTTGGAAGATCTATAAAGGCAAGTGTAATTAAGTAATCTGGAACACAAGTTTCAAAGTCTAAAATAAAGTGATTATTTGCTCATTTTGTGCCTCTTTTTTTTTCACTCATTTTTTTCTGAGATTCATTTACCCTCCTGAGTGTTGACTAATCAATCATTTATGTTATTAAAGCAAATATGCTAATCTAATATCAAAGCGGTATAATCATTAACATTAAAGAATAATAGTATAACATGAGTTGTAGCCAGCATTAAAAATGAATAAGATCATATAACAGGAATTACTGCAAAGACCTAGCCAGTTATTCAACACTAACATATTTTAATTAAAAGGTAATTTAGTAATAACTGAGTCATTCACTAGTGATCTCTAGAGGCAAAAAAAAAAATAAAGACTAATGCCTTCAAACAGCTTCCTATAACATTTTAGATCAACTGAGCCTAGGCAAACTAAGACATAGTTATCAATCCCTCCTCAGACCTCACATGAGTTTTTCACTTTTGAGACATATTTTGCTTTTAAAGCACTGTGTCCAGTTTATGTTTAAACATAACAGTGTTTAAACAGTGGCTCATGCCTATAATCCCAGCAACTTGGAATGTTGAAGAAGGGGGAATCACTTAAAACCAAGAGTTCGAGACCAGCCTGAACTGCATAGTAAGACCTCATCTAGTATGTGCCTGTTGTCCTTGCTACTCAGGAGGCTGAAGCAGGAAGATTGCTTGAGTCTAGGAGTTCAGGGCTGCAGTGAGCTATGATCATGCCAATGCACACCAGCCTGGGTGACAGAATGAGTTTCTGTCTCTGAAAAAAAAAAATGCATTAATCAAGTATTTCTTGAGTGCCCACTAGGTTCAGTGCCCTAGCTCATTCCTGACCTCATTCATGCTTAAGTGAGAGGACCTAAGTAGACAGAATAAGAGCCTAATTGGTTACAAGAGAGGAAGGGACTCATCTCCAATGGCAACTGAAGAAAGCTTCCAGAGATGGAGACAATGGAGGTGGTTCTAGCATCACAAAGGTCTTGGTCAGTCTGGCTAGATGTTATGGGGTCAGGTAGATGAATAGAAGCTCAAAGGAAGATTGAAACAGACAGAGAAGAACCTAGTTTTCTGAGTAGAGTCATTTGAATTTTATGCTGTAAATGACTGGAAACTGAAAGGAAGTCCTTAAGTAGCACAATGCCTTGATGAAATTTGTTTTGATAAAGATGATTCTGACTACATCTTGAGGGAAAACTGGAATAAAGAAGGAATAGTGGGGGACAGGAAGGAATGGAGGCTGCTGCATTGCCCAGAAGCTACATAATGAGCATCAGGACTAAAACAGATGCAGAGAAGATGGAGAAGAAAAACCGAATTCAGAGAACATTTCTGAGGCAAAGCCATCAAGAGGTGGTGTTTGAGGTGAGAGACTGGAGATGAGGATGTCTGCCCTTTCTAACTTTGGGGCATGGTCAGATCGTGATGATATCAGCCAAGACTAAGAACACAGAGCATTCAACAATTTCAGAGGAAAGATAGGCTGGTTTTAAATATATTACATTTGATTCATTTGGAGACCATCAGAAGAGATTGGAAATATTTATCTCTAGTCCAGGAGATGTGAGAGTCTGGATTTGGAGATCATGGCTATGTAGGGAAAACAAACGGACCTCATGAGGTAGAGAGTGAAAAAAAATGGATAAGGAAAGAGTAGCCACCATTATGATGAGCAAAACACTCTGAAAACAGACCCAATATTAATACTCTTCATTTTTGTATTAAGCCCCTAGGAACCTTCATTTAAAGCAGTGCTTCTGTTAAAATTTAGACTTGAGGCATTTCATCAGGTGCCTTCCCAGGACATGACTTAACACCTGCATTGTCTTCAATGCTAGCATTTAACTGGTTAGAGTATTAGCTTACAGCAGTCTTCATCCAAAGTCCTGATGGTCCTGGCTGATGAAAGCAAAATTAGGGATGGAGTCTTCTTGTTTTGAAAGAGCTATAGATTAACATTACATTGAGGACTTGTTGAAATTAATTGTTTTAAAGGGCTCACTGGGAACCATTCTTAAACCTAATCTAGGATTAAAAAGAAAAAAACTGGAATCTTTAGGGTGATTGCAATCGCCTGCTGCTGCCAATTTTCCCAAAGGACAAAGGGATGGAACTCTCCAAGAAATGGAGCACCTTGGAAGGTTTAGTTTTTTTATCTACAAAAATGTCATTGTTTGCAGGAAACTAACATCTTCCCCTAATGTCAGTTGTCTTTCCAATAATTACTGGGTCAATCAAAATTGCCTTCTAATGCATCAGAGGGAATGTCCTGCTCTTGACAACCACTCATCTAAGCTAATATGAACTGCAAGCAGTCAGTCTTTACCCTTAAGCTTCTGACATAAATTATCCTGGCCAAATACCTAGCAGCAAATATCAATATAGGAGTTCAACCACTGGCACAAGCATCTGCCTCATTAGGGCAGAATGAATTCAAAGGACAAGGTAATTAAACAAAAAAACTCTCTAGGTTACCCACATTTGTGAACTTCCCTTGATAGGTCATCAACTGATAGCTCTAGATAGATAGACAGACCTCAAAGTTTGGAGTTTGCAGCAGATGAGGGCAGGAAGGCAAAAGAGAAGAATTAATTGCTTGGAAAAAGCTCCATGAAAAAAATTCATCTGAAATGAGGGATTACTCTTTCTCTTGACTCGGTAATATTCAGAACTGTAGAGAAATGAAATAAAATCTTAACACAATTTGATTCTAGCCAGAGCCGGAATTCATTTTTATGTTTTTTTCAACTGCCAACAACTTTTTTTTAATTATAAGATGAAAATTTCTAACCACAATAGTGACTAGCAGCTTTTTATAAGACTGACATTTCAGATGAACAAAAACATTATTCAAGGAGATTCTCTTTCCAACAGACAAAATGTGATCAAAGCAAATAACGACATTCAACTTGTATGAATCAGGTCCTAGCCTATAAATGTTCAGTGCATTCTGCACGACAATAGTCATCCCACTGCCCACCTTCCTGCCAGCACACTGTCTCTCCTCAATACCCAAAGATTTCAATTAAGTAATAGTATCAATTATAAGCCATATGCTTTTCTTAATATTTTGAATGCTCAAAATTTGATTGAGAGGCAGGGAAAGATAGAACTATTATGCCCCTAACTTCCTTAGTAATATTCTCACTTTATGGCCAGTCCGTTACACGCAGTGCTAAAGTCAGAAAATAAGATAAATTCAAAGTCTCTTCTCCCAGCTTTGGCTTACATGCCAGAAAAAGTGAAAAGTGATCTAATTCTCTCTATTGTCATACTATTCCAAAGACATTCGAGCCAGACATTTATCAAAATTGGAGAAAAAGATGACAATTTTACCAAAACTGTTGCAACATAATTGATGCTCTAGATTTTCCAGCAAGAAGAAATTGAGCAGCTGAACAAGATAAGCAAGGATTACGGGGTTTTATATCCTACAAACTTCTATATAGAAACATTTCAGCCAGACGCAGTGCTCACACCTGTAACTAGCACTTTGGGAGGCTGAGGCAGGCAGATCACCTGAGGTCAGGAGTTCAAGACCAGCCTGCCCAACATGGTGAAACCCCGTCTCTACTAAAAATACAAAAAAAAAAAAAAAAAATTAGCCAGACATGATGGTAGGCACCAGTAATCCCAGCTACTCAGGAGGCTGAAGCAAGAGAATAGCTTGAACCCCAGAGGCAGAGGTTGCAGTGAGCCAAGATTGTGTGACTGCACTCTAGCCTGGGTGACAAGAGTGAAACTCCATCAAAAAAAAAAAAAGTTCAAGTGTTCTGAATTCCCATTTAAATGTATTTTAGAAAGTATATAAAAATCAAACATAAGATGATTCTTCCCATATCTGCTGTTTTTCTTTCCTTTATTGCCAGTAAACAATACCAAATCTCACATTGTTTCTCATCTTCTCAGAGACATTCTTGGAAGCTTGTCCGTTCGTGGCCACATTGAGGACCAGGGCTGAGTAACTGTGGGTTGTCACTTGGCAGTGAGCAGAATAGTACTCACTTGAAGGTTCTTATAATTATGGAAAATCATCTAATGAGGATATGATATATTTATATTTTCAAGCTTCTGCTTTTAGCATGCATCAGGGAATGCCTTGTTCTTAGCTTAGATTCTCATTCCTATTCCCTTGCCTGGAATAGACATACTTATGAGTCTCATCCCAGTTTCCATGCCCTGATCCTCGGATCATCTCCAGGTGCCCAGTTCCTTTTAGAGGGATCTTCCATCTCTACCAAACTGAGGGGTAAGAGCAGCTGTGGTCAGAGCACGAATCCAAACTTCTGCCTAAGGCCTTTGTCCTAGAATGCACTCCCCTCTTTTTGCAGGGTAAAAGCCAAAGTTCTTACAGTTAACTAAAAACTGTGTGGGGACACAGGCTAGTCAGCCATTCCCAGCTATCCTCACCTCCTATCCCTCTTCTTTTACCCAGGCTGCTTCAGCCACCCCAGTCTCCTTATTCCTCATTCACATCTCAGAGCTTTTGTACCAGCTGATCTATCTGTCTCGAAACTTCTTTCATTAGATCTCTGCTTGGCTCCCTTAATGACATTGAGTTTGCTCCAAAAGGCCTACCCTGCTCCTATTTAAAGCTGGAAACCTTAGCGCTCTTCTCAGTGCCTTCATCCTCTTTTATCACTCTCTATAGCACTTATCTTCCAATGTTCTATCTTTCTATATCCCAATGTACTTGTTCATTGTATTATGTGTTTGCCTCCACTAGAAACATCAGATGGGCAGGGATATGTTTACCCTGTTCACTTCTGTATCCCAGCATTTAGAAGAGCACTTGGCTCATAGTAAGCACTCTGCAAATATTTAATGAGTGGACTTACTTTATTTAACAGAGTTAAAGTGATTTCTATGTATCAGTCACTGTTTTAAGCACTGAAAAAATACTAATTCATTTAAAGTCTGGTAAAAACCCTATTAAGAATGGATTTTTCATTCCAGTTTTATAGGAAAAAAAAAACTGAGGCACAGAGAGGTTAAGTTAAATTGCCCACATACCATTAAGTGGCAGGGCCCCTCCATGCTTCTGTCCCCTAGCTCTGCTAAACGAATGAATGAAACATAGTGGAAACCACCTTTTCTGCACTTTGTCCTTAGCATCCCACTCTGACCAAATTGATGATGCTAGTGTTTGACATTGACCCAGTGAAGTCACTGTGCTGGGCCTTTGCTTCACCAAAATTTGTAGCATATCAGGGATTTAGGAGCCATTATCAAAGAGTAAGAGGCAATTAGGTCTTATCTACTGGGATGGGTCTGTCTGTCTTTTAATAGAAGTATGAAAACGATCAAAACAGAATATGTAAATTCAGAGCAAGGAACTAGTGAAGATAGGGCTGTGGGAATGAATCAAGCCCCTTGGATCAGTGGTAGACCCTCCATCTGGTCCAGCTTGTCATGCTTCTGCTAGGCTAAGGGCTGCCTCCACAGATCGCAGGAGCCTGGAGCTTACCTGTGGGACAGACTGACATGTATTTGCATACCAATTTATACAGCTAGCTGTAGCTTATTGAATGATTACTTCAATGTTTGGGAAACATTTAAGATGATTGAAAGGGGATAATTAGCATTTGGGAGGAGGCATATCTCTTACCAATTTTCCTTTGAGTCCATACTTAGAGAATCTCTGCTAACAAACTGTTGCCAAATAAAGATCCTGCTGGGTTTTCTTTAATTAATGAAATGGCTTGATTGTAATTATTCTATTAATTGTTTAAATGCAAATAAGTGCTATTAAGGATCTTGAAAAGTGTTTCCTCTTAAATATACTAAATCTTCCCCCTTGTCCTCTCATTTCTGTTCTTAATTTGCCTAGTAAATCCTCTTTTAATAAATGATACAAAAATAAGTGTCACCCAAACTCTAGTGGAATGATCACAAGTTCTGAATTAATGGAGTTTAAATGGCAGTGACAAATTGTATTAGTGTTCTGGAAGAAGATTAAATTTCATTGAATCCATACTTACTGTGCAAACAAGCAGGGTAAAATAACAGAAGAAGTTGTAAAAATGGGAACTTTCAACAGTGTAAACAATTTATAGTCTCTGATGAGCTACCAATCTTGGATATATAAACCTAGTCTTTGAATACTGTACTTTCAGTGACTGTAGATACTCTTTATTATGGGGGAAAAAAATTTTGCTTTAATACAATTCTGTTCCCTGCCTACCGAGATATGGGGCTGGAGAATACTGTACTTTCAATGACTTTAGAAACTCTTTATCATGGGGGAAAAATGCTTGTTTTAATACAATTCTATTCCCTGATTGCCAAAATATGGAGCAGCAGAGTCTCCCCAGCTCCCACACCTGCAGAGAGATTCTTGGGGTGTCCACCATGACAAGATGCTGTGAAGGACACAGGTGCACACTCAGGCTACCTGTAGGTAGATATGAGAGCATTTCCCCCCTCAAGGCTTCATGACTGTCCTGGAATGTAAGCAAGGATGAAAAGGGGGGATGCAAACAAGAGCAAGGCTAGAGTTGTTTCCCTTTCAGCTTAGGAAATTTTTCAGAGCTTTCCTTGTTTCAAGAGGAGAATCCACCCCCATTCACTCTGAGCCAGGCTGTAAATTTACTTCCTGTACACCTTGCTCCAGGACTTCTTTTGTCTAGATTTTACAAAAGGTCAACTTGACACTGCTGTATCACTTTACATCTATTTATTCAGGCATCCCATGCTGCTTAGGAAATAGTAAGAAGTGCACTTTCTTTCTCTAATGCATTCTTTTCTGGGCAGACTCTTCGTTCTGAATAGACAGTTATTTTTGCCCAGAGCTTACTTCTTGTTAATGTCCTGTAAATTCAATATATGGGTCTATATTTCCATGGCTTTGGTCACTAGTTGTGTACAGGATGCTTTCTTAGTTAAAATTCGGAATCAGTCCTCTCATATATCATTAAACTACCATGGTCTCCAAATCAAGGGTTGTGTTGCCAGGTAGGACTAAGTCTACAACCAAATAAAGGAGCAGGAGAGCAGAGGAGGGTTTCAAGTTACTGTGGCAGATCAGTTCCTTCCTATACTAAGTGATTTTCCAAATCGTTTCAAGCAATGGCAATTTATCCTGCTGTGGATGGAGGCCGTCACCTATCAGAGATTATTTGGCAGGTGTGTGTGCATAATGGGTGGCAAGCAGGCAGTGATATATTAATTAAGATATATTGATGATGTGAGCAGAGGTGTATGACAACAGTAATATTCCAGATACTACTGTGGACAAATAAGAGTGATGGCTTGTGTGCAGTAGGAGTCATGTCTATCTGAGGTAAAGGCTAGACTTAGCAAGCAAGGCATTTTCTCCCCAGCAGGGAAACTTTAGAAAAACAAATGGGAATCAGAACGTGGCTTGGTGAATAACACAAGAGAGAAATGGATTATGATAAAAACAAAGGATACTCCCATGAATTCCTGGATTCATCTGTCAGGGTAATTCAACATTAACTGCAAAATATTTGCTATGTTTCATGCTTAGGGAACAACAAAAAAAATTGTGTTCTAAAGCACTTGGAAATTGCTCAGGTACTTCTCTTGTTTTCATCCTCAACTGTTTTTTTTTTAAGCCAGTATAGAAACATGTTGATTCCTAATCTGTTGTTTAATGGTTCAAATTAACAACTAGCAGAAGAGCTCATTAAATTGGTTCAAGATTATCTCTGATCAAGGCCTTCATCTTACTCAATTTAAGAGTATACTTGATTTATGGCATGAGTAGTCTTGAATGATTTTGATGGATGACTGGAAACAATTAAAGATATAAATAAATAGCCCAGAATCATGACAGATTTCATGAAGAATACACTGTGAAGATTCACATGGTTAATAAAATTGAAACTATTAAAATAAATGATTCTGCATATATTTGATTTTTCTTTGTGATCTAGATGTAAAAAGTGGCAGAAAACTTTAAATTTTCCTTAATTTTGAAAGTGTCATTAGTGGAATATTGTTACAATGCCATTGATTTATTTACTTTGAGGATAGTTAACTTCTTTATGTTTATTAGAAATTGCACTGAGAGCTAATGTGCAGTTTCTATTAGTGGTGATATGTTCTGTTAATAGGGTCTCCTGTCAGTTTTATTTCTGAAATTTTTGCCTTTCCCGTTTTTTTTGCATGAGCCTAACTGACTGAGTTTCAGTATCAAGTTCTGAAAGCAAGTGAGCATACAAGTGTGCATGCAATATGCACAGAAAGAGGTGTGTTTCCCAACCTCTCAAAGCTCACCAAAGGATATTACTCATATTTCCACAAAGTAGATATACACCAATAATATATACTATGGTAATGGAAATATATAATCTTAAGTAATAAAATGCACTTTGGTGCTTATAAAGGAAAACAATCATAGGTAGGAGAGGAGGAAGGCAACACTAGGTTTTCAATACAAATGTTCTCATTTTGCTAGGAAGTCTAGAAGTTGGGTCAACTGACCTGAGGAAGCAAGGAGATTTCTCCCAGTGGCATATGGAGGGACACAAGAAGCCTAGGGGCATGGAAAGAAAGCGAGATTGTATCTGATTTCTACTGAACTCCAACACTACCCTGCAGATACTGTTTTCTCCTCTGAAAGACAAGATCCCAAAGGATTCCATTTCTTCCAGGTTTTTCAGTCTATCAGCGAGCAGGATGTCTTCCTCACTGACAGCTCAACAGTTGAGGTTTTTGGGGTTCTACCCCCTGCATCAACACAGCCTTTGCCTTCCGGGTTACTGAGTAGATAAAACACATTGGCCACTTCTGCTTAGCCTTCAAGAGCCACTCTGGCTTCACCCTGAAGTTCCATTTCCTCCAAGAACTAAGGCATTTGGAGATTCTGCCTAAACCTGCTCAAATAAAAGGGATAAACTGTCTCTTCTTTCCTCTGTGGCTTTTCTTAAGAATAGTGGTGTAACCACTGGTGAAAAATCCTTTCAGGTCAGTAAAATGTAAAATGAGAAGAGCTATCGGGTAACAACAAATGAAAATAAAATCATTCAGTGGTATAAACCATAGGAGTGAAATTAGGTAATTACTGTCCTCCAGCTTACATTAATCAAAATAAGCCCACACTGTCACTAAGACGTCTGGCAGCGAGAAACCATTCACCCTCTCATTACAGTTCGTGTCATAAAGCTCAATAGACAGGTCAGAAATGAAAATCATAGGCCAATTAACTTATTCTCATTTTTCCACCTCCAGCTAGCTCTTTTTGAGAATTTTGATTTTAATAGATTAGTAAAACAGTATGCTAATTGGTTTTTGCTGAGCCTGAAGCCTTGAACTGAAGGAAACTTCAACAGCCATTTGGCTAGGGCCTGCTCTAGGTGGAGGCGTTATGACAATGGGTTTACTGAGTAGAGGAGTAAGGCGTTTCTCCAGGAACCACCACTCGGCAGAACTTCTGGCACATCATTTTGTGAGTTTTCTAGTGATGTGTATTTTCTTCCCCTAATAGATTATAAGCTCCTCGAGGGTGGCAGGACACGTTGCTGATCTTTATACCTGCATGTTGATGGTATTTAGTAGACATTTGTAAAATGAATTCATGAAAAGCAGAACACCTAGAAATGAAGTAAACATTGTGGAGAAGTTAGTTATACTAAACTCCTCAAGGAAGAAGGAAGAAGCCTATTTTCTGGAAATCAAGGGGTCTCCCAGTATAAGAGCAATTCCTTTGGTCCAAAGAAGGGCAGCTGTGAGAACAGAGGTGTAACTCCTCAGTAAGAAAAATTAAAAGTTCTGAAAGTTCTCCTGAACATGCCAATCCTGACCTGCCTCTCTGCCTCTCAGTAGAAAGGAAGCCATACTGTTGTCTAAACACAAGCGCCACTTCAATCCACAGGACAAATGAGAAGATAAGGTCTGTTTTATAGTCAACTTGGCTGACATGTACTAATTTCTCAAGGTCAGGATATCTCTCTAAATAGAAATACTTGTTTGTTTTAAGGAATTTTATTAAAATTTGTATAAATATCTTAAATTTTGATTTTGATCTCAGTTCACTACAACCTCCACCTCCCAGGTTCAAGCGATTCTCCCGCCTCAGCCTCCTGAGTAGCTGGGATTACAGGTGCCGGCCACCATGCCTGGCTAATTTTTGTATTTTTAGTACTGATGGGGTTTCACCATGTTAACCAGACTGGTCTCGAACACCTGACCTCAGGTGATCCACTTACCTCGGCCTCCCACAGTGCTGAGATTACAGGCATGAACCACTGCGCTCAGCCTGATGTAGTTCTTAAAAGGAAGAAAAGCCTATAGATTAATGAGAAGTAGACACATTAGCAATTTGAATCAAATGAAAACTTGGTTTGATTTCATTCATTTGGATACTCTTTTGGCATTTCCATTTTGATCTGATTCAAGACTTTCAGCTTTGATTCTAAGTTGAACTGGTTAATTTGTGATTATTTTGCAAAATCATAACAGAATAAGTATCTGGGTTCAGTTCAAGGTGGAGCAAGCCATTTTCAGTGTTTCCAGTTTGGTGTTTATGGTTCAGAGGCTGCATGCAGACACACCCAAATACAAACCTCAAACCAATTAAAGTATAATTAGGTTTAGAATAGGGAAGGATAGACAACCAAAAAACCCCAGGGAGCCTGCTTTTTGGTCCCAGGGGAGAGAATAGGAGAATGTGAAGGAATCCCCATCATATGTATTGCCAGCTCGGGCTCCTCCACAAAGGGCACCACTTCATCTTGGTCCCATGGGCATACTTCACCTGTGGTAGATGAAGGGGAAAGCCTAAGACATCCTTTGCCCTGATGCAGATGTGACTTACAGAACATAAAACATAAACACAGAAGGTATCATCTGGGTGGCTGCTCATACCAAGAAGGCATCATAGCTCCTGACAAGAGCCAACCCATCCCTAAGGACCTAAAATCACTACAAGAGAGGACAGAAGTCCTCTCATCATGGCATCCCAATAGTAACTGCGATGCATAGGGCCACTCTAGGTAGGCAGCTGGGGTAAACCAGGAATGTCTTGCTGTTCCTAAATCTTTTCCTCAAGAAGGAGGCACCTACTTACTGCCTCCAGCCCATATGGTCTCAACCCATGGCTTCAATATCTGCCAAAAACCAGCCTTGATCCTCCCTTAGTAACAAAGTATAAATCAGTCATTTGGAATGAGGCATTTTCAAACTATTGCCTTCCCTATGATCTTCTGAAGAGCCTCTGGGATAAATGAATATTGCTATTTAGGTATGGTTAAATGAATTACTTTTCAGGAGCAGATTTACATAATAACAGGTGTGAAAAACTTGAATGGATAAGTCATTTATAAAGAAATTTCAGGAAGCAACTAATCACAAGGGGGAAGACCTACTAAGGCACTGGATTTTGCTGGAGCTACCTCAGACAAATTCATCTATCATATCTTCCAAAGCCTTCCAATTAATGAGGCTAGCTGCAGTGACACTGTCTGTCAAAACTACCTCAGTCATTTGTTTCCGAGGCAGGAAGCATCCATACCCCTTCATACCTTAATCGAATCTCCCCCATCTCCACCCACTCTAATCTCTCCCATCTCCACCCACTCCCACTTCTATGACCACCTTCTCCCCATACCCACCCCCCGAAATGTCTACTAGGCAACTTAGTGAAGTTCTGTCACTCTCACAACCACCCCCGTCAGCACTGATTCAGTAAATATCCATGTGTCCTCAACTCCAGGTCAAATTAGTCCCTTTGACTAATTTGTAGAGGAACAACAGCAAAGGCACCAGAACTTGTCTCATGGCTTACCCAGCAAGGGTCAGAAGAACCATCCCTAATTTAAACGATCAAAATATTCATTCCCTGAAATTCTCTTCCAATACAGTTAATATACCTTCCCAAAAAGCAAGGAAAAGTTTGAAAATTAGATAGATTGATGATTGTATGTGATGTTCTATAAGTTATGATTAGTAAGCATGTTTTTAGGATATTTTTCTGCTCTCCAAAGAGGCAAAATTCCAAAACATAATTTACTTTTGTATATGTTTCCACATTTTAATATAAGTTTGGAGCCATATCTGGATCTTAATTTCATTCCCCTAACATGTGTTATACTAGTAGAATTTTCCAAATTATATAGAATTATAACTGCAACCCTTCTGACTGATGCCTTTTTTTTTTTTGTATTTTACAATGCAGTTTATGTCACACATTCTTTCCCTGCAGGGATTATGTAAGGAGGCATGCTGGCCTGCTAGCCCTATGTTACTTTAAGTATATGCACACACACAAAAAGGAACAAAAATAGCTGGGAATTGATTATGTTGATATTCTGAACAAAAGCAATAGTTCTAATTATGTATGTCTAATTAGCCAGAGCTCTTCAAGAATTGGTGCAAATGTCACAAGGTTTATAGTGTTGGCATTTCATCTTCCCAAAAATGCTATTTGATGGCATAAAACCAGAAAAAACTAATGGTCACAGAAGACAGCATGTAGATTAGACAAAGGTCACTGTGTTTTAATGAACAGTACTATTAATTAATGAGAAAAGGACTGGAACATGAGCTTTTAAACATTGTGAATTTGTACCCCAAAAAATCAATCTTTACCTAAAACAATTTTAAGTAGCTACAAAACAAAATAAGTGCAAGAACATAATTTAAACCTCAAATGGCACATCAAAGTCATATATATCAATTAAATTGCATCAGAGTTCTCAGATGTGACATATGAAGAGGCTTCTTTAATGCCTAGAAAAGAGGGTTAATGTAGATTAGTATGCTCAATATATATTGTAGATAAAATTCAGGACTAGCTCTATTATTGCTTCTTAGGCTTCTTAATTTCCTTTTCATTTAAGAAGAATACAAAAGGTCTTCTATGTTTTACCAAAATTCTGTGAGGACAAATGAGGCAACACTAACTCCTTCAGGGTGAGTGATAAAAATAATAAACATTGATTGGCTTTGCTTTTGTAAAGAGCTATCGAAGCCAAACTTCTAGGGGCTTCAATAAGGACAGGACATTGTTAGTAACATCAACTTTCCACTCCAGTTTTCCTCCAAATAAGTATTCTGAGTATTATTCACTAATCTCTTTAGCTGCCATTTCAGTAAATAGTAAGCATTTTATTTCAACTAAAACCAAGCAAGAGAAAATGAACTGATTTATCTGAGTTTCAGCAGCAAAGGCACCAGAACTTGTCTCATGGCTTACCCAGCAAGGGTCAGAAGAACCACCCCTAAATTAAATCATCTCAACTGAATGTAACAGTTTTTTATATTTTCAATTCATATGAAAATAAAACAATGAGACCTCATCCAAAGGGTGATTTAGAGAGTACCTCTAAACAAAACACAGTGAGATCAGACCTAGCATCTGGATTTGAAGAAGAACACATCTCCTCTTATGAGTCTATCCCATTGTCCAGATTGTGGGTAATGGCTTTTTTAATTTAAATTGTTATTGAGATAATTGTAGATTCACATGCAGTTGTAAGATATAGTAGACATATCCTGTGTATACTTTACCCAATATGCCCAAAAGGTAACATTTTGTAAAACTATAGTATAATATCACAACTAGGATAATAATATTGATACAGCTCACAAATCTAATTCAGATTTCTCCAGTTTCACTTGAATACATTTGTGTGTGTGTGTGTGTGTGTGTGTGTGTGTGTGTGTGTGTGTGTGTATTAGCTCTGTACAGTTTTATCACATGCAGAGACTGGTGTATCTAACACAACAGTCAAGATATTAGACAATTCTGTTTTCACAAGGATCTTTCAAGTTGCTCCTTTCTAACGATATCCACCTTCTCCTTCCACTTGCACACCCCTTCCCTTCCCCAGCCTGACACCTAGCAACCACTAATCTGTTCTCCATTTCTGAAATGTTTTTATTTCAAAAATGTTATATAAATGGAATAATATAGTGTATAACTTTTTAAGACTCTCTTTTTTTTTTGCACTTAACATCATTCCCTGGCAATTCATTTATGTTACTCTGTGTATCAATAGTTCATTCATTTTTATTATTGAGTAGCATTCCACGGTATGGAGACACCATAGCTTGTTTAACCATTCTCATGGTGAAGGACATCTGGGCTGTTTTTAGGTTTGGGCCACTATGAATAATTCTGCTATGAACATTCATGTAAGGTTTTTGTACAGACATAAGTTTTCACGTCTCTGACCTGAATACCCAAGAGTACAATTGCTGAGTCATATGGTAACTATATGTCCAGTTTTATAAGAAACTACTGTACTGTTTTTCAGAGGGACTACACTGTTTTACATTCCCACCAGCAGTGTTTGAATGGCCCAGCTTCTCTGCATCCTTCCTAGCATTTTGTGTTATAACTATTTTTTCCACTATTTTCTATTTTAGCCATTCTGCTAGCTGTGTAGTGATATCATTGTGATCTGATTTGCATTTCCCTGCTGGCTAATGGCGTCAAATATCTTTTCATGTGCTTCTTTGTCATATGGGTAACCTCTTTTATGTATGTCCTCTTTTATGGATATTCTGTTTATATCTTTGCCAATTTTCTAATTGAATTTTTAGTTTTTTACTGTTGAGTTTTAACATTTCTTTACATATTGTAGATATTTGTCCTTTGTCAGATATGTGGTTTGCAAACGTTTTCTCCCAGTCCATGGTTTGTCTTTTCATCCTTAGTACCTAGGCTCTCACAGAGTAAGTTTTTACTTTTGATGGAGTACAATTTATCAATTTTTCCTTTTCTAACTTCTGCTTTTGATGTCAAGATTAAAAACTCTTTGCTTAGTTCAAATCCCGAAAATGTCTTCATCTTTTTTTTATTAAAAGTTTTATTTTATATGTAATTTTTAAACCCATAGTCTCTTTTTAAATGATTTTCATATAAGGTAGGAAATACTGATTAAGGTCCACTTTTTTGCCTAAAGATGTCTGATTTTTCCAGCATCATTCGTTGAGGGCTCTTCTTCCTCCATTGAGTTGCTTTTGCACTTAAAAAAAAAATCAATTGAGCTTATTTGTGTGGGTCTAGTTCTGAATTCTCTATTCTGTTCACTGTTCTATATGTCTGTCCCTCCACCAATACCTCACTCTTGATTACTGGAGCTATATATAGTAGGCCTTAATATCAGGTGAAGTGATTGCTCTTGCTTTATCTTCTTTGTCAGCATTGTTTTAGCTATTCCAGGTCCTGTGTATTTTCATATAAATTTTAAAATAAATTTGTATCTACAAAAAAAAACCTTGCTAAGATTTTGATAGGAATTTTATTAGACCTGTAGATCAATTTGGGAAGAATTGACATCTTTACTATGTTGAGTCTTCTAATTAATAAACATGGTGTTTCTCCTCACTTATTTAGGTCTTCTCTGATTTCTTTCATCCGCATTTTGTAATTCTCAATGCACATAAACTGTATTTTTCTAAGTGTATATTTAAGTATTATTTTTATTTGAAATTGTTATAAATGATATCATGTTTCTAATTTTTGTTTCCACATGCTCATTGTTAGTGTAAAGAAATATGATTAATTTATTACATTGATCATATATCATGCAACTTAGTGAACTCATTCGTTTCAAGAGTGTCTTCGTAGATTCCTTTGGATTTTTCTGTAGTCAATCATGTGGTTTGCCAATAGACCATTTTATGTTTACCTTTCCGAACTGCATGCCTTTTTTTCTTTTATTTGGCTTATTGCAGCAACTATTAATATAACTTACAACACTATGCTAAATAAGAATGATGAAAGTAGACATCTTGGTTGTTCTTAATTTTAGGGAAAAGCATTCAGTCTTTCACTATTAAGTATGATGTTAGGTTTTTTGTAAATGCTATTTATCAAATTAAGCTGTTAAACCTCTTTCCTAACTTGCTGAGAATTTTTTTTTTCTTATCATAAATGGGTGTTGGATTTTGTCAAATGCTATTTCTTCAACAATCGATATGGTTATGTGATTTTTTTTCTTTAGCTTTTTTAGATAATGCATTATTTTGATTGATTTCAACCACTGAACTAGCCTTACATACCTGGAATAAATCCTACTTACCTATATATTGACTGATTCAGTTTGCTAATATTTTGTTGAGGATTTCTCTATCTAAGTTTATGATAGATATTGGTATGTAGTTTTTGTTTTGCTTTGTTTTATTGGCTTTACCTGGTTTTGGTGTCAGGATAAAACTGACCTCATAAAATGATTGAGAAAACTTTTTCTCCTCTATTTTCTGGGAGAAATTATGTAAAAATGGTATATTCTTATTTAAATGTCTGGTTGATTTTGCCAGTGAAACCATTTGGCCTGGACATTTCTGTTTGGAGAGATTTTAAACTGTGAGTACAATTTCTTTAGAGGTGATAGGGCTACTTAGATTGTCTGTTTCTTCTTTGCTGAGCTTTGGTGGCTTGTAGTTTTCAAGGATTTGGTCCATTACTTCTAAGTTATCAAGTGTATGTGCATAAGGTTACTCATAGTATTCCTTCATTTTTTCAGTGGCTGTAGCATCTGTAGTGATATCCCCTATTACACTCCTGACATTGGGGATTTTTGTCAGCTCTCAAGAAAGAGATTTATCAATTTTATTGATTTTTCTCAACCACTTTTTTGTTTCATGGATTTTCCATATTGTTTTCCACTTTTCAATTTCATTAATTTATGCTCTTTTCTATATTATTTCCTTCTATATGCTGCCTTTAGGTTTATTCTACCCTTCTTTTTCTAATTTCTTGAGGTAGGAACTTAGATTACTAATATGAGAATTTTTTCATCTACAGTGTAAGCATTTAGTGCTATAAATTTTTCTCTCAGTATTGCTTTTACTGATTCCTACGTATTTTGTTATGTCATTTTTTATTTTCATTCAGTTCAATGTATTTTTTTAATTTTTTGAGACTTCCTCTTTGACAAACGGATTACTGAGAAGAATATTGATTAATTTCCACGTTTAGAGATTTGCTTGCTGTCTTTCTGTTACTGACTTCTGGTTTTATTCCATTGTGGCTTGAGAACACACTCTGTCTGATTTTATTCTTTTAAACTTGTTGAAATTTGTTTATGACCCAGGATATAATCCATCTTAATAAATATGCCATGGGTGCTTTTTAAAAATTCTGCTAATGTTGGGTGGAATGTCTCATATCAGTCAGATCCTGTAGGTTGAATGTGTTGTTCAAATAGTTTATATACTTGTTAATTTTCTTTCTGGTAGTTCTATTCCCATAGTTCTGAGAAGGGATAGGGTGGGGTGATAAAGTCCCCAAATATGACTTAAGATGTGTCTATTTTTCCTTTCACCCCTATTAGTTTTGCTTTATGAATTTTAAGACTCTCTTGTCATTTTTTCCCTCACCTCCTTAAAAAAAGCAGCAAGCAATATTTCTGAACAATAGGCCTTGAATAAAGAACTTGTAAATGTAATTTATTCTGCCTCACTACAACATACAAATAGTTCAGTGACCTTGGCATACCTAAGAACAACGGGCATATATCTGTCATCTGTTAAGATCAATGGGCATATTGGTGTCATCAGTTTCCATGAAAAAGAAAAATTACTACATGATAGTGTCCTGGGGCTTAGGCCACATTTGGGATTTTCTTGGGATCCCTCATAATATGAATTCTCACAACTGGAGTGCCAAATGTCCTGGCATAAATAGGAATTAGGAGCAGGGATAAAAAGTAGACCTGCCATTCAACCTAGGTTGGGCACAGTCACAACTACATGGGCATTTTAGGCCTGAGTATGTTTTCTGTATTTGGAAAGATGTGCTGGATTAAAAACAAATGATCTGGCACTTTAGATACCTTAATAAATGAACAGATTCAACTACCCAGATATACATTCAAAACTAAAGCCAAAACCAAACAAAACCCTGGGATTATTAATGAGTGTATGTTGACCCTAGTTTCGGTTATCTGTGTGTAAGGTCATCTTTGAAGGTTTATCCTGTAAGTAATTTTGAATAACTCTGAGTAAGCAGTGATGATATTAGATATTTATTTCCCATGATAAGAAATATTGTGGATTACTTAGTGCAAAATAAAAGAAGGATAGAATGATATAACTCTACAAGGCATTTCAAAAGTACAGTATATCATCACATGCTCTAACTAAAGAAACAGACATTTGCCTGAAATTTGCAACAAAAATGCCACTTTTATAAATTTGGTAACAGTTTTTATCCTGGGAGTAGAATGGGAAAGTGAGGAGTAGGTTAAAACTTTTACTTTCTCTGCTTTATATTTCTGTGATGTGTGGAAGTTTTAATAAAGATCATATATCACTTTTATAATTAAGCTGTTATAATAAAAACCTATAAATATTGTTCTACATTATAAATGTTAAATAACACTTGTTTTAAAACAAGAAAGGGAAATACTTTTTAAAGGAAAAACAGTTTTGATAAATTAAATGCCTGTCTTTATAGGAAGAAACAACAAGGTTATTGTGCTAAGCTTGCTCCAGAGATGCTTTTGTTTTACAAATTCCATTTGGTTTTTCATTCTATCACCGACTGTTTAATGAGCTACTTTAGCTGGCCTTTCCCCAGGGTTAACTCACAACTCTTCCTAAATAATCTCAGTCATTTTCCTGGAACAGGTGTTGTTTTCCAAGCAGTTCTCACCAAAGGGCAGCATAATAATTAACAAGCTTCAGATCCAGAGGATTCAGGGTCTCATTTCTGGCAATGGATATATGTGTCTCATACTGTAATGCTTTTGAAACTTACTGTTTTATAAGGAGATTTTGACACTGTAACAAAAGAACTAAGTATACTTCTAAATATTTGCTTCTTTTTCTCTGAGAACAACTCTTGAAGATTTAGAGATTATGTCACTCCTTGCAGCAAAATGAAGCTCTATTTTCTGTAAAACTTGCCATTATATTTCAGGATCCGCTATTTTATTTCAGATATTTCACATGTTACTGGGTAGCTAAAGTCAGCTACACTATAAATTCCAGACAAAACAGATTCATTATTCAGCCTGCACACTTAGTATTGAAACTGACTCCCAAATTTGCGAAGTATTAGTGACTTGAAAAGGAATAGCATTCCATGATAGGAAATGCAGACAATATGAAGTTCAAATGCTCTCCAGATTTAGTTTGATTTGGAGAAAGGAAATATTCTTAATGTTAGATATTAACAACTAGGTACTTTAGACAAGGTGCCTAAATATCCAAAAGTATTCATAGAGCTTCTTACTGTACTTTGCTCCATAATGCTTCTGTCTGATATGTCTTATCTGATATTTCAGGAGTTCGTGATGATTGTCGTCTTTGGTTTGGAGTTCATCATTCGAATCTGGTCTGCGGGTTGCTGTTGTCGGTATAGAGGATGGCAAGGAAGACTGAGGTTTGCTCGAAAGCCCTTCTGTGTTATAGGTGAATATCAGAGTCTCAGCTACCTGGACTGATGACACTAGCATCCTTTTCTTCTATCTCCTGTTTTGCAATATTTGATTAATATTAAAAGCTAACATCCATGGAGTATTTATCATGGACCAGGCACTCTTGTGTTTTGGAAAGGTTGACTCATTTAATCCTTTACAGCATTATGAGGTAGATATTTTTATTATCCCCATTTTACGGTTGAAGAATTTGAGGCAAAGAGAGCTGAATGTCATACAGCTTCTAAGTGGTAGAGCTGGAATTTTAGCCAGGCAATTTGGCTGTAGAACACCCACTTGTATCAGTTGACTTATATGGAAATATATGGTTCTCCAGTATTGCCCTGATTTAGGGGAGCATTAATTTCAGTGAATATAAAAAACTTTTTTTGCTCTACAATATGACACCAGGTTATGCTTTGGATCAGCTGGAATAGATAGCCGTACATTGGTACTGGTAATGCATATCAATTAACATTCTTCAAGAGGGGTTTACTTAATGCACTGGCAACTTTAGACTGAACGAAGTGTTCTCCACTCTGAAATATGAGTCCCCCACCCTCCAAGCCAAAATCCCCAAATACATAGCACATCTCTGTACCTCCCTAGCTGCTATAGTGTCTGAGAGACATCATTCTGAACCCTGCTGGAACCTGGGTTCCAGCTTGAAATTATACTTCCCAATGAAGAGGCAATAGAACATTCTGGAATTAAGATCTAACATTTCTCAGTAATATTTAAAAGTATTGTAAAATTGAAAAGTCTATATATAAAAGCTATTATTATTATTATTATTATTATTATTATTATTATTATTTAGCAGCTAAATTTAGTTTTCTTGCTTTTTAGTCTTTATTACTTCTTAGGCAGTCATTCAGACCCAATACTAAAAATTCTTGATGAGCCTTATTTCAACTATTTTCAACCTGAAAAAAGTAGGTTTTTAATTTACAAAATAGTTTAGAATATCTTTTTCAGCTACCACAGGTTTTCCGTTTTGTTTTAGGAGTCAGGAATTGTTGAGTAATTTTCTTATTTTCCTCCCTTACTTCTGTTCCCTACTGTGGAGGCAGAGTGGATTCAAGGAAGAAAGTGTATCCCCATCCGTGGCCACTGTTAAGAAGGCTCCTTTATTCCATACCTCTTTGATAGTATGCACATTTAAAAAGTCTTCATTTATTAAACCAGAATTTATGGAAATTTGGTTGTGCATGAGGCACTAGTTTTACAATAGTGAATCTAGTGAAATTCTAAGTTCAATCTATCTTAAAATACCTTGTTTGGCCCTCATGAATGCAATCTGTTTGTCCAGCTGTCTATCTTCTCCAATAATAGGCTTCTTTTTGGAAGCTGTTATGCTAAGATATGGAGCAGAGTAGGTGGTAACTCCCAGCCTTGAAGGTTCATGAAGCCCCAAGGCATATTAGTGAAGGCATAGGAGATATATTTTTCTCTCTGACTTCTCTACTCAGGCAGCATTACGAAGGAATGTAACTTGATGTGAAACTACTGCAAAACAAGTACTTTCTGTCCCATGAGGGGCCCAAACAAAACAATTCACAAGGCAGATGGTTAGCCAAGATTCACTCAACTTCTACAGGATAAGGTCAGTTCATGGATGACTGGAAAGGTGTTTCATTCCAGATTTTCAAACCAATTAAAAATTGGTTTTCTTCCAATTCCAGAAGCAATGCCAACGTATCTCTGGCCTCCATGCTAAACAGAAAGTTTTTTCTCACAAATCTGCTGCCTTTTGATAACTGTTTTCAGTTATGAATACATCAACACATCTTAGTCCTTTAGTCTTTCTTTTCCTTTCTCAGGTCCTTTCAGGTCTTGATATATTATATAGTTCTAAAAATAAAGTTATGTCATCTATATTCTTACTTGCCTTTGGACCTATCAATAGTGACCTTAAAAATTTAGTATCAGGCCTGGTGCAATCACTCCTGCCTGTAATCCCTGCCCTTTGGAAGGCCGAGGAAGGCAGATTACTTGAGCCCAGGAGTTGAGACCAGCCTGGGATGAAAAGACCCTGTCTCTATAGAAATTGAAAAATTAGTCGGGTGTGGCAGCATGCACCTGAAGTCCCCGCTACTCAGAAGACTGAGACTGGAGGATCACTTGAGCCCAGGAGCTCAAGGCTGCAGTGAGCCATGTTCCTGCCACTACTCTCCAGCCTGAGTAACAGAGTAAGACCCTGTCTCAAAAAAAAACTAGTATGACATGGTTTAGGCATAATTGCAGTTTTGTTAACCCATCAGACCTTTTCTTTATTTATATATTTTACCTCTAGTAAATTAATTGCTTTGAAAGAAAACTTTATGGATAAATACATAATGAATCCCATTAGAACAAGGTCTAGATTTGTACTTACAGTTAGGATACCTATGAATTTTTTTTAGTATTTTATTAAATGTATGTGTTTGATCCAAGGTCCAGCTGAACAGATGTTATAGTGAAGCACGTTCAAACATGGCTTATCAGCATGAGGTCAGTAAAATTTAACCTATACAGAAGAATCTAACATCACCTTCCTGAAGGCAGCAAGCTGTACCAGATAACTGTTGAGACTATTTCTAGGCCTGTTCAACAGGTTCATCAAAACACTTGATGTAACTTGTAAAATAGTCAAGTGAACACTGTAGTCCCCTTGTTCAAGCTAATTTACTGTGACAAAATGAAAAAAGGAATAGCACCTCTCATCTGTTCATGATAACTGTTCTGAATGAGTGTTTGGAAATGTAGCTAAAACCTCTCAAAACTTCATGTATTTGTAAGATTTGATTACACTGAACATGCCAAGTATACACCCAAATGTTTTTAGAAATCTTTTCTTGATTCAAGAAAAGAACATCGAAAAGATTGTGGTAGACTGGCTGTGCCTTCAACCTAAGAAGTGCTTTCTGTAAGCACACCAATGTTTTTCTTTCCAGTTCGAAACAGACTAAAGCTGCTACAGTGGTCAGCTAACAAGCCTCATATAGTATTGCACCCTATTGACAAAGACCCAATTGATAGAGGTTTTATAGGCTAATTCCTGAAGATTTTAGCATGTCTCCTTCTGAACTGCCCACCCTCCTTACCCTTGCACTCTAGCCAGAGCCAAGAGCATTTCAAAAGCTCATTGATTTCAAAAATCATAAAATCATTACATATTTGTGTTTGGGAAACATATTTTAAATAATTGTAATATAAGGGAAGAAAAAATCTATTTAAATCTGTTTAAGTTTGGTACTTTCTGTCATTACTACTGTATATTGATTTATCTCTTCTTGGCTTTGAGAGTTTGCTTTGAAAATTGGTAAAATCTTATCTAGAATATAAAATTCTTCCTTATATATGTGTGTTCAATTTTTATCTCTCTCCTAAGACTCTTCTGTCATAATAACATTTCTATAGCTATGAGCAATAATTGCTGCATTGCTGATTTGGATAGTCAAGCGTATTTTGGAATGACCATCCAAGTTGCCCTTCATTTACCTGGGCTGGCTGCTTTATGATTTCTCTATGTGCAAATACAAATCACTCACCCAATAACATCAGCATAAAGAATTTGTGAATAACCTCTAAGACCGATTTCATAGTCATTCTTTTTCTAGCTTTCATTACTGACCTACCCGAAAATTGCAAATAGTGCCAATGGCTGATACTCGGATCACAATAATGAGCCTGATGTGTCAGGAAGCCAACAAATTACTTCTTACAGTGGCTTTTTTAGATTCCTTGATGATGCTTTTCAAAGGCAGATACAACAGGGCCATATTTTTCAGTCTCGCAGGAAGTCTCAGTGAAGCAGAAAATACCAGCCTGTTATTAGTCTTCGACCTATATTTGATGCTAAGTGTAAGTTGATTTCTTACTGTGATTTCAACAGTTTCTTTTCAGTGTAATTATTTTCACAAGAGGACAAAAGATGCGTAAAATAAACTTTTATTTTATCTTACTTAGATAAAATAAAATTGAAGACTTTATTAAAATAAACCACATTGCTGAGGCTACTCTAATATGTTTATGATTTCGTCTCATTAAAAGACAGGTTGCTAATGTGTTCAAAAGTTAGATCACAGACTCCCAAAACTGCCACTGGGTTCTAAATTGATTTGAGATGTCATTTTTCTATTTCTCTACCTTCTCCATCTTTTGTTCTAAGAGACTCTTGAGTTACATTATTTTCTATACTTTCTACTCTCTTTTCCTGTTTAGTAGAAATTATTATTTCACTTACTTCCTGTTAGTCACATACTCTTCTACGACGTTTTACTTCTAAGTGTTCAGACTCTCTCAGTGCACATAGATTTCTTCCATGTGATTAACTGGACCATCTGAAGACAGTTCAAACCCGTTGGATTGACTGATCACAAAACATTAAAACCATTTCAATCCCTCTAGTTAATAATAGCTGATATTTATTGAGAACTACTATATATTAGGTACTGCTCTAAGCACTTTATAAATATGGTCTTATTTAATTCTACATAAGTACTATGATGTCCCATTTTATTTATTTTTATTATTTTATTTTGTTTTAGTTTTTGAGACAGAGTCTCCCTCTATCACCCAGGCTGGAGTGAAGTAGCAAGTCTCAGGTCACTGCAACCTCAACCTCCTGGGTTCAAGCCATTCTCATGCCTCAGCCTCCTGAGTAGCTGGGACTACAGGCACACGCCACCACACCCAGCTACTTTTTGCATTTTTCATAGAGATAGGATTTCACCATGTTGGCCGGGCTGGTCTCGAACTCCTGGCCTCAAGTGATCTACCCATCTCAGCCTCCCAAAGTGCTGGTATTACAGGTGTGAGCCACCATGCCTGATCTCTATGAGTAAGAAGTAAGACAAGACTTAAGAAATACGCCCAAAGTTAAGAAAGAACCTAGATTTATTTCTCATGATTTCACTCTAGTAAAGTATACATACCCAACTGGAAAATTTCGTTTACTGTTTATTAGCATTTTAATATTAAATTTAGGCCAAGTGCAGTGGCTCACGCCTGCAATCCCAGCACTTTAGGAGGCTGAGGCGGGTGTATCACCTGAGGTCAGGGGTTTGAGACCAGCCTAACATGGAGAAACTCCATCTCTACTAAAAATAAAAAAATTAGCTGGGCATGGTGGCATGCACCAGTAATTCCAGCTACTTGGGAGACTGAGGCAGGAGAATCACTTGAACCTGGAGGCAGAGATTGTGGTGAGCTGAGATCGCATCATTGCACTCCAGCCTGGGCAACAAGAGTGAAACTCCATCTCAAAAAATAATAATAATAATAATTTAATGAAACCTTGTCTATTATCAACTTATAAGCAAAAGAACATGATACTGTTATGCTTATCATTAGTAATTCAAATCATAAAATCATTGAATATGAAAAGCCAGGCTTTTTAGAACATTAATTCCAGTATCAGCCTTTATTATTTTAACTAAATTATGTTACTTATTGCTGCTGTCTAACCTGAAGGTGAAATTAGGGTCTAAAATAGACTTACTTGCCTGTATCAAACTTGCATATGCTCTTTGATGTTATCATGAGGCTTCCTGGGTAGTTCCAAATTGGAGACATCTCGAAAGCAGGTAACATTACTTTTAGGAATACCTTCAAATGTTTGTAAACATTAATAAACTATTGATAATTTAGGTAATTGTTGACTTGTTATACAAACCTGAAAGTTGAACTTATAAGGTAGCTTGATTAGCTCATATGATTGGACCATATGAAGAAAATTTATTTCCTAAAAGGCAAATGAATAAAGACTATTCCTCACTCTTTCTACAAACTTTAGTAGAGCTCTATGATATACTGTATTAACATTCTGTACTATCACATGTAACATAAGAAAATTCAATCACAGACAGAGTATTTATTATGTGCCAAACACAATTTTAGGTACAAAGGATACAAAAGTGACTAAAGCACGGTCCCTGCCTGAAAGAATAGAATCTCCTGTGCCCTTCGAGAATGGCAAAACTGAAAAGAGGTATACTATAATTACAGTATTACAGAGCAAAACTGATGGAAATTGACGTAGTTCTGGAAGGAAGGCTATTGAATATCATGAGTGACTGTATAAAACAAAGGAGCAAAGGATTACCCCCAGGTTTGAGATTATGTTTGAGTCATCCCTCAAACATTTATACAATTTCTACCACTTCCTAGCATGCTTATGGATGCTGGAGAGACTGCATGGCACCAACTGGACAAGGTCTTTCTTCTTGTAGAGCTAATATTTTCGTGGACAAAGAAAACAATACACACATATGTTTTTGAAACACAAGATAATGTCAGCTACAGATAAGCACAATGAAGAAAATAAAACAGAGAGAGTAGAGGTGATCTTAGCTTGGGTGGTCTGAGAAAATCTAAGTAGTTGACACTTAAGTTGACCTGAATATTAAGAAGAAGCCAGCCATGAGAAGGTGTAGGCACAGATCTTTCCAGGCCAGGGAATTGTAATTGCAAGGATTATTCACACTTGATGAGCTTGGGTTGTACAAGGTGGAGATGTAAGGTATTGTGGCTGGAGCTCAGTGAGAAGTGGGGAGAATAGTAGAAGGTGATGGGGAGACAGGCAGAGGTCACACCCTGAAGGCCATGTAGGCTCTGCTACCCTGAATCAAGGTGGCGTCTTAAGACAGGCCACCAGGCGAAGGTCCAATGGGTTACTGACAGGCCTAGTGTGAATACTATTCAGGTTACAAACAGCAACGTTAATCAGGCACCAAAAAGTATGGCTGTTTAATACCCTGGGTTCTTTAGTCATCTATGCCTGTTGGAACTTCATATCAGCAGTTTACAAATTATTACCCATTCTGAAAAATATAAACATAAGTTTATAAAGAAATAATGTTCTGAATTTTCTGTGTTTCTATATTTCTGCCCTTAAAAACATAAAATTTTACATTTTTTAAAAAAAGTTATTTTCTATGAGGAACTGGAATTAGAACGTAATGGAAACTATTTTACAGCCCCAGTGGTATCAGCAATAAGCAATTCCTAAGAGCCTCCTTGCCAAAGGACTCTATTCCATACTGTTAGTTATGATGATTGCAGTGCAGAATTATTTCATTAAAGATTGTTTATTTCTTTTGAGAAATTGTTCCTTTTTGCCTTGAGATGTTATCTGAAACTGTATGATCAATAATAAGCATTAAACTGTCACTATGGGGTAAATTTTCAAACTGGTGCCTGCAATTTGCCAGTATGAGTCCCATTAACTTCAGTGGAAGTCCTGCAGTTATGCCACTGCACATGGCTTTGAAAATGTTCTACACTTTGTCTTCGTGGTGCCGTTTTTATTTTCAATAAATATCATGGAGCAACTCAGTGCATAGTTGATTGCAGTATTTAAGATGTGGATAACGTACTGTGCAGTAGGAGGCTTTTAAAATTAGATTTTAAAGCTTCATTTCTATTAAGAGTCACAACAACAATATAAATACATCTTTAATTCTTCAAAGAGCACCTTTCTATAAAGGAATTTGGAGCTCAGTTAGAATATAGAGCTTAGAAAGCAGCACTATGTCCCTCTGAGACATTGTTTATCTCGCTCTATAGACAGAAAAGTTGAGGCACTGCAAAGTGGGGGTGCTTTGTCCTTAGCCCATAAATGAGCAGTAAAGCCAGGAATAGCATGCTGGCCTCCCAATAGCTCATTGCTCTAAAGCACTGCCTCTTGTTAGAGTCAGATATAATTATAGTATAATCCATTTAATCTACATGTGGAAAAATAATGAAGGAGCAGGAAAAATGAATTTATTAACAGATCACTGGGAAACCATATTACATAGATTAGCATCTGTCTTTTCAGGATCCAAATTTTCAGCATGTTCTAGGTGATGTCTCATGCCATGAAAGCAATTATTCTAATTCCACTGGCCAGAACTGGCAAAGAATCTATTTTCCTCACTTTGAAACATAAGTAAAGGGGTTCTACTTGAAAACGAATAAGCCATGTGATGAGATTCAATTCCTGTCCCCAGATCTCCCTCCTTCCAGGGACCATTATCTAACATTTACAAGAAAACAGATCAGGCACAGTGCCTTATGCCTGTAATCCCCGTACTTTAAAGGGAGACCAAGGTAGGAGGATCACTTGAGCCCAGGAGTTCAGAATCATCAACCTGGGCAACATAATGAGACCCCATCTCTATAAAAAATAATAATAATAATAGCTGGGTGTGGTGGTACACACTGGTAGTCTCAGCTACTCAGGAGGCTGATGGGGGAAGGTAATTTCAGCCTAGGAGTTCAAGGATCCAGTGAGCTGTGATTGCACCACTGTTCTGTAGCCTGGACAACAGAGGAAACCAGACAGACAGAAAGAAAGAGAGAGAGAGAGAGAGAAGAAAAAAGGAAGGAAGGGAGGGAGGAAGGGAAGAGGGAGAGGGGAGGGAGAGAGGAAGGGAGGGAAGGAGAGAGGGAAAGAAAGAAAAGGAAAGAAAATAGATGTATTATAAAAGATGTTCAACTTTTTATTTTAGAATATTTTAGAATAACTTTATTATTTTTTTAATTATATTTGGGCTCTGGGGTACATGTGCACGTCCTGCATCCTGCAGGATTGTTGCATAGGTACATACATGACATGGTGGTTTGCTGTCTCCATCCCCACCCACCCCCATTGCCTACATCAGGCATTTCTCCCAGTGTTATCCCTCCCCCTCCTCCCCACCCCACAGCTGTCCCCCCTCCTCCGCCCCCCCATCTAGCCCTGTGAGTGTTGTTCCCTTCCCTGTGTCCAAGGGTTCTCATTGTTCATCACTCACCTATGAGTGAAAACACGCGGTGTTTGGTTTTCAGTTCTTGTGTCAGTTTGCTGAGAATGATGATTTCTAGGTTCATCCATGTCTCTACAAAGGACATGAACTCATCGTTTTTTATGGCTGCATAGTATTCCATGGTGTATATGTGCCACATTTTTTTTTGTCCAGTCTATCATTGATGGGCATTTGGGTTGGTTCCATGTCTTTGCTATTGTATACAGGGCTGCAATGAACATACACGTGCATGTGTCTTTATAGCAGAACCATTTATAGTTCTTTGGGTATATACCCAGTAATGGGATTGCAGGGTCAAATGGTATTTCTATTTCTAGGTCCTTGAGGAATAGCCACACTGTCTTCCACAATGGTGAACTAATTTACACTCCCACCAACAGTGTAAAAGTATTCCTTTTTCTCCACATCCTCTCCAGCATCTGTTGTCTCCAGATTTTTTAATGATCACCATTCTAACTGGAGTGAGATGGTATCTCAATGTAGATTTGACTTGCATTTCTCTAATGAACAATGATGATGAGCATTTTTTCATATGTTTGTTGGCCACATATTTGTCTTCTTTTCAAAAGTGTCTGTTCATATCCTTCGCCCACTTTGGAATGGATTTGTTAGTTTTTTTCCTGTAAATCTGCTTTAGTTCTTTGTAGATTCTGGATATTAGCCCTTTATCTGATGGGTAGATTGTGAAATTTTTTTTCCCATTCTGTTGGTTACCGGTTTACTCTAATGTTTGTTTATTTTGCTGTGCAGATGCTCTTAAGTTTAATTAGGTCCCATTTGTCTATTTTGGCTTTTTTGCCATTGCTTTTGGTGTTTTAGTCATGAAGTCCTTGCGTATGCCTATGTCCTGAATGGTTTTGTCTAGGTTTTCTTCCAGGGTTTTTATGGTGTTAGGTCTTATGTTTAAATCATTAATCCTTCTGGAGTTAATTTTTGTATAAGGTGTCAGGAAGGGGTCCAGTTTCAGCTTCCTGCATATGGCTAGCCAGTTTTCCCAACACCATTTATTTAACAGGAATCATTTCCCCATTGCTTGTTTTTGTCTGGTTTGTCAAAGATCAGATGGTTGTAGATGTGTGGCATTGCTTCCAAGGCCTCTGTTCTGTTCCATTAGTCTATATCTCTGTTTTGACACCAGTACCATGCTGTTTTGATTACTGTAGACTTGTAGTATAGTTTGAAATCAGGTAGCGTCATGCCTCCAGCTTGGTTCTTTTTGCTTAGGATTGTCTTGGCTATGCGGGCTCTCTTTTGGTTCCATATGAAGTTTAAAGTGGTTTTTTCTAGTTCTGTGAAGAAGGTCAATGGTAGCTTGATGGGGATAGCACTGAATTTATAAATTACCTTGGGCAGTATGGTCATTTTCAAAATATTGATTCTTCTAACCATGAGCATGAAATGTTTTTCCATCTGTTTGTGTCCTCTCTCATTTCCTTGAGCAGTGGTTTGTAGTTCTCCTTGGAGAGATCTTTTACCTCCTTTGTTAGTTGTATTCCTAGGTATTTTATTCTCTTTGTAGCAGTTGCAAATGGGAGTTTGCTCATGATTTGGCTATTTGTCTGTTATTGGTGTATAGGAACGCTTGTGAAATCTGCACATTGATTTTGTATCCTGAGACTTTGCTGAAGTTGCTTATCAGCTTAAGGAGGTTTTGGGCTGAGATGATAGGGTCTTCTAAATATACAATCATGTCATCTGCAAATAGGGACAATTTGACTTCTTCTTTTCCTAATTGAATGTGCTTTATTTCTTTTCTTGCCTAATTGCTCTGGCTAGAACTTCCAATACTATATTGAAAGGAGTGGTGAAAGAGGGCATCCTTGTCTAGTGCCAGTTTTTAAAGGGAATGCTTCTAATTTTTGCCCACTCAGTATGATATTGGCTGTGGGTTTTTCATAAATAGCTTTTATTGTTTTGAGATACATTCCATCAATAACTAGTTTATTGAGAGTTTTTAGCATAAAGTTCTGTTGAATTTTGTTGAAGGCCTTCTCTGCATCTATTGAGATAATGATGTGGTTTTTGTCTTTGGTTCTGTTTATGTGGTGAATTACATTTATAGATTTGTGTATGTTGAACCAGCCTTGCATCCCTGGTATGAAGCCCCCATGATCATGGTGAATAAGCTTTTTGATGTGCTGTTGGATTTGGTTTGCCAGTATTTTATTGAAGATTTTTGCATAACTTTAGACTTACTTAGAAGTTGCAAAAATAATACAGAATTTCCATGTTTAAATGTACTCTTTACCAAACTTTCCACAAAATATTTTACTTGTCAAAACCA
>CAUYQU010074200.1:0-86127 GCA_963574635.1 Cheracebus regulus
CTGTTATATTAGGTTGCAGCGGCAGAGAGCCATCCTCTACAAGAGGCTGGAAGTGCCTCCTGCGATGAACCAGTTCACCCAGGCCCTGGACCGCCAACAGCTATTCAGCTGCTTAAGCTGGCCCACAATACAGACCAGAGATAAAGCAAGAGAAGAAGCAGAGACTCCTGGCCCAGGCCGAGAAGAAAGCTGCCGGCAAAGGGGATGTCTCCACGAAGAGACCACCTGTCTTTCAAGCTGGGGTTAACACCGTCACCACCTTGCCGGAGAACAAGAAAGCTCAGCTGGTAGTGACTGCACACAACATGGATCCCATCAGGCTGGCTGTCTTCCTCCTGCCCTGTCATAAAATGGCGGTCCCTGACTGAGCTGTCAAGAGAAAGGCAAGACAGGTCCACAGGATGACCCGCACCACTGTCACCTTCACAGTGTTAGACCTCCAAGTCCAGGCCTGGCCATTTTAGCCTTGGTGACCCACACGTACACCTCTGGATGGTCTCCAGGAACCAGAAAGTCTGAAGCAACCACAAGTAACTTCAAGTAACCAGAAAGTCTGAAGCAACCACAAGCACAGAAAGAAGTAAAACTACTTGTTCCTACCTCAACTAATTGCTGCAACTTGCATCCATTATTCCTGTTCAGCCTTGCAAAAATTTTCCCCTGGACATTTGGTTTCTCAAGATCCCCATTCCTGTAACTATGTAATGTACTGCACCCGCCCCTCTGACTGCAACTGATACTTCCCATCCTTATGATCATGCCTGTTTGTAATAAATGACCCCTACCTTTTGATCGTGCATCCCATGACGCTCTTCTCTTCTCCAAGATAAATTACCGACCCCTTCCCTTGTGACCATGCATCCCATGATGCCATTCCCCTCCCTAAAATAGGTTACCACCTTTATCTGACCACTTGCCCCAACCTATAAAATCAACTCCTTTCCCACTGCCCTCCACTGACTCTCTTTTCAGACTCAGCCCACCTGTACCCAGGTGAATAAACAATCATGTTGCTCACACAAAGCCTGCCTGGTGGTCTCTTTATGCAAGCGACCACACACAGGTCTTGCCTAACACACACAGGTTAACTCGGAAGACAAAGGGGCTTTGTCTAAGCTGGTGGCAGCTATCAGGACCAATTACAGAGACAGATATGACGAGATCCACTGTCACTGAGGAGGCAATGTCCTCAGTCCCAAGTCTGTGGCTCACATTTCCAAGCTGGAAAAGGCAAAGGCTAAAGAACCTGCCACTAAACTGGGTTAGATGTACACTTGAGCTTTCTGAACATAAAAATAATTAAAATACAAATTATCCTTCAAAAATATACATAAATTAATAATATGCACAAATCAAATGTTTGTGTTTAAAATGTATTAATATTAGATATATTTTAAAAATAAAATACTGTTGAGATCACCATCTTAATTTGAATAAAACCTATTACTTTGGGATGTATGTCCTCTGATGAAGTCCTCTTATCACGAAGTTCCTTTTAATAAGGTAAGTCTATGTGTGGAGGATTTAGAAAACATCTGGTATTCTTTAGACCTGGGAGAGGAAGCGCCACAGCTGAGGAGTTGGAGGCACTGCAGCTGCTGCCACGGGTGCCAGTCTGGGCTCACAGAGGACAGGTAATAGAAATATGTAAGAATGAGGATTTCATAAATATTTACTTAGGATCCTTTGTTTGGGGGTGACATGTTTCAATACGTACATTACAACTTTTTAAGACTAAAATAGAAAACTGGTACAATTATTTTATTAAAAACCATCTATAATAAATGTATCAGAAAAGGAACTAGTTCATTTGAAACATATTATATTTAAGCTGAAAATAATGCCATTTCACTCACTATTTCAGTTTTTTCTCACATGCTAGTAAGTCATTTTAAATAATTATTTCTAACATTAATGGGAACATTCTAATACTGAATGAGAATCTTTAAAACTAAGAATTACATCTTTAATTCCTAAAATGAAAAACTCATAGGTCAAGAGTCATGGCTCATGCCTGTAATCCCAGCACTTTGAGAGGCCATGGAGGGTGGATCACTTGAGGTCAGGAGTTCAAGACCAACATGGCTAACATGGTGAAACAACGTCTCTATTAAAAATATAAAGATTAGGCTGGGCACAGTGGCTCATGCCTGTAACCCCAGCACTTTGGGAGGCCAAAGCATCACCTGAGGTCAGCAATTCGAGACCAGTCTGGTCAACATGGCAAATACCACCTCCACTAAAAAGACAAAAAAATAGCCAGGGATGGTGGCATGTGCTTGTAATCCCAGCTACTCAGGAGGCTGAGGCAGGAGAGTCACTTGAACCCAGGAAGCAGAGGTTGCAGTGAGCCGAGATTGTGCCACTACATTCCAACCTGGCCAACAGAGCAAAATTCTATCAAAAAAAAAAAAAAGTAGCTAGGTGTGGTGGTGCATGGCTGTAATCCCAGATACTCGGGAGGCTGAGGCAGGATAACTGTTTGAACCTGGAAGGTGGAGGTTGCAGTGAGCCAAGATTGTGCCACTGCACTCCAGCCTGGGTGTCAGAGTGAGACTCTGTCTCAAAAAAAAAAAAAAAAAAAAAAGAAAAGAAAAACTTACGTATTTATTTAAATTTCAGAACACAGTAATGTAAAGTGAGATTTTCTTTTTGTTTAACCTACAAAAGTTATCATAAAAACACAAATTCCACAGTCATGCTCTAGAATTTCCACATACTTTGTGTTTCATTGATATGCTGGTTCTTTCACACAATCTGTATTTAAAGGGCCTTATCACTCAACATACTGTACTGTTTCTGACTTGACTTTACAATTTCCAAAATGAAAAAACTTTTTTTAAAAAAACCTGAAGTGCATTTAAAATCTAAAATGTCTACTCTCAAGCCCTCAAGAGAAGAAAAACGGGGGAATATAATGTTTATTAACTTAAATAGCAGACATACTCCTCTACTTGTTCTCTATCTGAAGCCTCCCATTCAACATGGGGTGTGGAGACAAGGGCGACAGTCCTGAGAGTAGCGACCAGCCTGCCCATGGTCTCAACTGCCTAGTGGGACAGGTGAGTCAGGGCCACATGCTCCTGATCCTGCCAACTCGTGGTGACAATCCTGCCAATTTCCATCTTTCTCTTGTTGCTTTTCCATTGGGAGAGGCCTAGAGAAAGCCTTTAACATGTTAGGACAATCCTCCTGGGACGGTTCCTTTTTCTCTCAGAGAAATCAATCTTTCTGGACACCTCTTATTCCCTAGTAGTTTAATGCTCAAACACTCAAGCTTATATAGCTAAAATGGCAACAATTTTATTCATGAAAGCAACAGATGCCACACAGAGTTAGCTGTGAACTTGGGCAGAAGAGAGTATCATGAGACTGTGTTGGTTACCTGAGTGGGGCTCTGAAGACTGAAGTCTAAACCACAAGTAAACTCTGTGTGATGCTCTACTGTTCCAAGAAGAGGGTCAGGCTTGGAAAAGTCCCAGAATCTGTGAAGACAAACAAAAGAGAATGATTTAAGTGCTAAAGCTACCAAAAAACTTATATTAAGAGAAAATATATATTTGACATAGTAAAGATTTTATCCAAACAGGTTCAACCAATTCAGAAATGCAGAGCCCCATTATTGAGCCACACATAAAAAAATCCAATAAGGAAAAAAATGTACTCCATCCTATCATGTAAAAAAAAAAACAAAAAACAAAAAACAAAAAAAAACAGAATCATTCATCAATCTACACTTACAAAAGATTACTCTATTCCCATTAGTATACCTTGTAGGGCAGAAGCTTAACAAATTTTAATTTAAAAAAATGTTTTTATGTTGCACAAGGACATTTGAGATGACAGTATGCTTTTGTAGCAATTTCTAAGAGCATTCATGGCTGTAAAATAAGGATACTGGATTAAATGAAGTCTAACATTTTGTGATTTTAAATACAACTTCATTTCTAAACAACTGACATGAAAAGATCTGACGCTTAATTTAAATTTCAACAGCAATTAGAATTCTTTGAAAAAATCTGTTCTCTTATGAAAATCTCTGTAATTCTGAAACTGTCTTTTTTCTTTTTTGAGGTACAGACTTTCTTACAGATTCCACATCAATATAATTCCTAGAATCAAAAAAAACAGAAATGTGTTTTCCTGAGCCAATATTATGCATTCTACTTAACCTCGATAGACTGAAAGTGGTAATATTTACCATAATCAAGCTCTCATTTGTACTGTGCAGACAAGAATTTGGCCCTATTTTGAATACATAACATAGCACTTTATTTCTAGTACTTTATTTGCTCATCATCTTTTTTATTTGACTCTAAACATACTATAAAAATGGCACATTCAGAATCATAGAGTCATACCCTCATTCAGCTTCTCTTATGATCGACGACATGGCACACTGAAGGTTTAACAGATCCCTTTGAAAGAGAGTAAATACACAGAACCAACAGTCACAGTGTGTTTAACCTGGTGGTATTATTTCCCTAATAAATACAGAGTTGGCCCTATTAAGTTTTGAAAAGGGTTGTTGCTATGGATAATCCACCATGTGGGTACCAAAGAAACAATGAATAAATAGCTCATTTATCAGATTACTGAAATCTACAAATTATTTGGGCGATTTTACTTTTGAAATTTTGCCTGTTCAAACAAATGAGGTAACAAGCTGTACGCGTTCTCAAAAATCCTAATAGTGGTCTCTAATGTCTTTGCATATTTATTTCTTTGAATTCTAGAGACAGTGAATTGTAACAAAATCTAATTTTCTGGATCCAATAATGTTTATAGAAGCAAAAGTAAACATACAATTTTGTAATTTCATTTCTAAAACATTGTTATTCACTGATTTGCATTATATGAAACAATAATCAAATGATTTTGCATGTGTCTACTACATTCCAAAAAATACTCAAAATGGTCTTTAAAATAGGCATTTAATATGGCAAAAACGAGTTAAAGGAAAATTAAGGGTAGGAAAGTAAGATGGTACCTGCAATGAGATTGGTAGATAAAAATACATCCCATGAAGCTGTATGTCCTTGACAAGGGAGGACCTCAAGATGTTAAGCTTTCTAGCAGTCAGAGGAAAGAGGGAGACAGAAAAGACCCAAATGCATAGTCTACAACCAAACTGCTCCTGGAAAGCTCAGAAGGAAATGCTCCTTTGACAGTTTGGTGACAAGAAACCCAATGTTTATATAATGAAGAACATCCCCAACATCTGTGAGAAAACATACAGATGTTTCGCCAGCTGCTGCTTGTGAGTAAATGGCATCACCCTAAAGGACAGTTTAGTAGAATGGATCTAAGGGAAAGTCAATTTGATGTAATCCGGGTATTTAGCTCTCTGACTTCACTTGGAATTTAGATTTTATTTCAGCAAAATGGATAGGCTAAATATTTACTCTTTATGTAAACCATAAAAATTGGTTTCTTTCAGAACTTTTTAATGATAATAAAAAGCAATGAGAATTTTTTTTTTTTTTTTTTTTTTTTTTTTTGAGAGGGAGTCTCCCTCTGTTGCCCAGCTGGAGTACAGTGGCACAATCTCAGCTCACTGCAACCTTCGCCTCCCGAGTTCAAGCGATTCTCCTGCCTCAGCCTCCCCAGTAACTGGGACTACAGGTGTATGCCACCATGCCCAGCTAATTTTTGTATTTTTAGTAGAGACAGGGTTTCAACATGTTGTTCAAGATGGTCTCGATCCTTGACCTCATGATCCACCCGCCTTGGCCATCCAAAGTGCTGGGATTACAGGCGTGAGCCACCATGCCCAGTCAGCAACCAGGATTTATTTCTACCTTCCTGATAAATTCTTGGGATGCACTTTCTGTTGTTTTGAGCCAGCTAAGGACAAAGCTGCACTGAGATAAGGTGGGCCTTATGAAAATTAAGATGCCTAACAGACGCAAGTGTGCAGCTACCACACTTCAGCCTGGAAGTGTGATGAGGGAAGTCACACATTCAGGAGAACTGTGATTCTATTCAAAAATTCCATCTGAATTTGCTCTAACGTATAACTAATGGGTAGTCAAAGCCTCACAGAGTTCTACATCACAGAATCACAGACATAATTTTAAACTGGGAAAAACTACCCAGTATTTATCTGCATTTTGCAAAGAATTCATCAAAGAAAATACATGCTGAAACTTTGGTGAATAGAGGGTTAGTCTACTGAATGGCATAAAGACACTTCATTATATCACTTCACAGCTCTGGTAGAAATTATGTAACACAAAAGTATATACATTATGGACAAAAACTAAAAGAGGTTTATTTCCAACAGAATGGCTAACTAGGTTTCTAAACCAACGTTTTTAAAACAACTAAAAATCCTGGACGAAACATAAAAACAAACAACCATCATTAAAACTTCACTAAAGCATTAGTGAGGAATACTACAGTAAAAACCAAGTAAAGACTGGAATCCAGAGCAGTAAATGGAACAATGAAGCCAGCTTTTGCCTTGAGAGGATTTGCTAAAGAGAGAACCTAAGCTTCAGATTTCTTCACCTTGTGGGGATCAGGAGTCAGGAAAAAATTTTAAAATCAGTATTAATAGGCATAATTTAAAAATAATTTTCAGTAGTGAAATATTAAAATACTGTTAAATACAGTAAATTATACAAACTAAGTTGAGAAAACCAAATGCTAAAAAGTATGTCAATATACTACATTATTTAATTGCTAATGGCTTTTTAATAACAAAAGAAATATATGCATTTATTTTCCCATTCTCACTTTCTGATCAGCAACCACTGCTTTTTGTGTGTGTATGTGATGGAGTCTCACTCTGTTGCCCAGGCTGGAGTGCAGTGGCGTGATCTCGGCTCACTGCAACCTCCACCTCCTGGGTTGAAGTGATTCTCCTGCCTTAGCCTTCCAAGTAGCTGAGATTACAGGCGTGTGCCACCATGTCCGGCTAATTTTTTTTTTTTTGTATTTTTATTAGAGATGGAATTTCACTGTGTTAGCCAGGATGGTCTCGATCTCCTGACCTGGTGATCTGTCCGCCTCGGCCTCCCAAAGTGCTGAGATTACAGGCGTGAGCCACTGTGCCCGGCCCAGTAACCACTACTAACAGTTTAATAAGTACACTTCCAGAGTTTTTCTATGTATTTCTATTCAAGTTCCACCAGGAAAGAGTGAGTTGAAAGGAGGAGCTAATAGGAGGAAAGTGGGTGTTTCTCCAAGTTTTCTCAAGTTTGCAATTAGAGTGGGCATGGGTCTCTCCTTGCAACCTTCTTCTGGATTCAAGTGTCCCACAAGTGCTATATACCCAAGGGCCTTCATGCATCTATCACATAAGTAAAATGAGCTACTTTTTGCTGGGAGAAGTCATGCTATAATATATCATTAAGTGGTCAAATAAGGCACATTATTCTTAAGTGAAATGTTTGTTTTGATCCAGCATACATACTACTTGGTGCCTTTTTGTCTCTTTGCTGATGAAATCACTGGCTATTTACTCTCCCTCATGGGAAGTAAATATACTGGATAAGCCTCCAATGATTAAAAATATTACAGAACTGTAGGAACATTTTTCATTTAAATTGTATATCATAATATAATGTCTTGGTTGAGTTATTTTTGCTTTTTGGTTCCAAAATTCTTTAACAATGCAAGTATACATCACTGTATTACATCTCTCTTTTTAAAACATATTATTACTTTTTTTTTTTTTGAGATGGAGTCTTGCTCTGTTGCCCAGGCTGGAGTGTAGTGGTGTGATCTCAGCTCACTGCAACCTCCGCCTCCCGGGTTCAAGCAATTCTCCTGCCTCAGCCTTCTGAGTGGCTGGGATTACAGGTGCACGCCATGACACCCGGCTAATTTTTGTATTTTTAGTAGAGACAGCAGTTTCACCATGTTGGTCAGACTGGTCTCGAACTTCTGACCTCATGATTCACCCGCCTCAGCCTCCCAAAGTGCTGGGGCGCCTGGCCTATTATTACTTTTTTTAGAAACGGTGAAATCATAGGGCACTGCAGCCTCAAACTCCTGGCCTCAAGCAATCTCCCCTCCCCAGCCTCCCACATAGCTGGGACAATAGGTGGGTACCACTGTACTCACCTCACAGTCTGTATTAAATAAAACATCAAAACGATTTCAACAATTAAGCTGAAATTACTTACTTTCTACTTTAACTAAATGTAATTTGGAATCTCTTTACTAACACTTTTCAAATTTAGCCAACAGATGAATTCAGCAGAAGGTTTAAAATATTTTGTAAGGTTCTTTCTTTTTCTTTCCTATTCTCAACTTATGAGTTAGTCATGAATTACTTATGAGCCTTTCCTTACTATTAGAAAGGGACAATGTTCTGGCTATTTTTTAATGCCTTACATGTACATTCATTTTTGTTGTGTTTTTGTAATTTTAAGCAATTTGCATTATTATACTCCCCATTTGCAGTGCTTGGGCCTAGCAGTCTCTAGAGCAAGGAGCAAAAATGTCACAACACTTATTTTCACCTCATTGAGTTACTCATTCATTCAACCATTGATGAGTCCTCCCATGTGCCAGGCAGGCGCTACGCACCATATGCAAGACAGACATGGCTGCAGCCCTCCTGCAGCTCACAGTTCAGTGGGATCAACTGACATGTTTTTAAAAATCACCAAAACACAAATGTAATGACAATTGACAAGTGCCCCAAAAGACAATGCAGGATGACTTAAGAGCAAGTCCTGAGGAAGTGGCATGTGAGCTGCAAATCTGAAGGTTGAGGAGTTAGCCATGGGGAGAGCAGAAGAGCAGCTTGTCCCTTGTCTGCAAGGAGCCTGACAGTGTGTGACCAGGAGGGTCTATGAGGCTGGCACAGGGAAAGGGAAGCATGTTCCAGGACATAAACAGGGCCAAGTCACACAGGTCGAATAGGTCATTTGAAGAACTGGGGATTTTCTCTTTAAAAAAAAAAAGACACTGAAGGATTTTAAGCAGCAACTTAAATTTGTGTTGTCAGTTTGCCTTATTTTAAAACATTTTTAATAAACATTTTTCATTTAGGAAAGTTCTAAATTTACAGAAAACTTGTGAAGATAGTAAACAGGGGTCCCATATGCCTCAATAGCTAGGTTCCCCTACTGTTAACTTCCTATGGTCAGCTTTGCCTCCAAGGTGTCTCTGGCCACAGTGAGAAGAATGGTCTTGAGGGCTTGAGTGGGTGTGGGAAGATCAATGGTCGAAAAAGAGATAATAGCTTGGACTTAAGGGGCTGTGATGATGAAGAAAAGATGATGGATTGGAGATTTATTTAGGCAGAAGAATTAATACAACCTGGTGACTGATGGAACAGAAGACATAGAAAAATATTCTCATGTTTCTGGCTTTATTCATAGTACTCATAATGCTTCCATGCATTTATTTCTTAATGCAAATCTATCCTCCTTTAATAAGCACAAAGGTCCTTGAATTCAGGGACAGTGTCCTATTCTTCTTTGTATCTCTTACATGTATAAAAATGTCTGACACATGATCAACCAAAGAATTTATGGACACTCATGAATGCATGAATGAGCAAATAAATATACAATGGGTATTATTCTTATTTCAGGGATGAGGACAATAGCATCCAAGAAATCGAGCAATCCATGGTTACAGAGCTAATAAATGGTAGTCCCAAAACACAGACTCTCCTGACATCACGTCTGGTATGTTTTCTACTAAAAAGATGGCATCATACATCTTTTTCTCTAGGCCTAGGCCATGCCAGAAAATTTTAAGTATAGGTGGGCAGGATCTGGAATTCTTCAGGCCGTTCTAATTAACACCCTGAAAGTTCAAATAGACCTGGAGCAAGTCAGGTATCCCCCAAACTACAGAAAGAATTTCATAAGCCAAAGCCCATGCCAACAGTCCATTAGTCAGCCACTTACAATCAAAACCCTAAGGAAATTATGAGCTCGAATACATCGGAACTGCCATGACAAGGAGTTTAGGAATTTTCTTTTCTTTCTTCTAATATTTTTTATATGCATTTACTGCATCCTCTAATCTACTCTGCTGTCTCTTTCTAACTTATGTATCACTCAACTCTCTTTCTGTAACCACTCAAATTTCCATTCTTTTGCAGTGAACCCCCTATAGAACACATGGACTCATGGGCCTATTACTTTATAATCTGTATCACTTTTGGAAGGGATTAAAAAATTGAAGTGGCTGGGCATGGTAGCTCACACCTGTAAATCCCAACACTTTGGGAGGACAAGGCAGGTAGATCACTTGAGCCCAGGAGTTTGACACCAGCATGGGCAACATGATGAAACCCTGTCTCTACCAAAAATACAAAAACTAGCCAGGCATGGATGGTGATGGTGCATGCCTGTCATCTTCAGCTACTTGGGAGGCTGAGGCAGGAGGATCACTTGAGTCCAGGAGGTAGAGGCTGCAGAACTGTAATCTGCAGTGAGCTTGGGCAATAGAGTGAGACTCTGTCTCAAAAAAAAAAAAAGAAGTTGTTGGTTAGCAAAACTCAAAAATATGTATTGATGATGGCATTCATTTATTTGCATAACTGGATTAAAATTGTTTTCTTTTTAGGCTTTGGAACTTATGTTAATGACAACAAAATAAAGTTTAAAACAGAAAAAACCTACCTGCTAAATGAGGAATACATAATCAATTGTGAAAAATGACTGAACAGTTTTCAAAGCTGTCTCTTGGAATACTCAATAACTAATATCCAGAAACCCCATATTTACGAACTCTTAAGGTTACAGATGATAAAATTCTGGACTTAAGCTTCCCTCTCACAATGAGTCAATCACAATATTTCAACTAAAACTCTAATCAGATCAGTATTTTAGAGGAGCAGACTTTACTCCATTATAATGAACATTAAGCCCAGGAACCACACACCACAAAGCCTGGGGTACTTGGACAAATTAAAGAAAATCATCAGGCTGATGGAAGGCTTGCTCTGAGATACTCATGGCAGAGATCCAAAGGGATGCGGGATGACTTTCTGAAGAATGCCACATCTCAGTAAGAGGAGATAAAGCAAAAGCAGCAAAACTCCTATGTGGTTTGTGTATTGCTTACTGGTACAAATCAAAGAATCATGAAATAATTTTTGCAATACAGTTTCAAATAAATACTTGACTAAAAAAGAAATAAAACTGGAAGAACTCTACTCATGGAATAGTAACACTATCTTAGGGATAAGAATAGTCTGTGTACATCTGAAGCGTAACTGGCAGCATCAAAATGTGGCTACCCAGAGCAAAAGAGCATTTCACAGATGGATAATGTGATCATACGGGGTTGCATCACAACTATACCCCACACCTAAATGTTGAAAATCATTAAACTTACAGCAACTGCCTATGCTTTGGTCATTTATTAGCTGTATCACCATGAAATACTTAATGTCCTCATCTCTGCAGCTAAGCATTTATGAATAAACCCACTCAGGATATCAGGTAGTGGAATGTCTGCACTGCTTACAATGATCTCCTTTATTTAACAATTCTCTCCTCAGCAGAGGGTGGACACAGTGATGGGGGTGAGTAGGGGGAGAAGACAGACACCGACAAAGAGAGAAAAAAAAAAAACAGAGACAGAGCAGACCAAACAATTCTGGTCTTTTTCTAGTAACTGGACACGAAAGCTTGAGGGGAAAAAAAGGAAAAAAATCAGCCTGCAGAAAGAGGAGGAATGACAAAGTCGGCTGAACAGTTTCGCTGCCTTCCGTAGGCTGCACCGTGCTCCTGCCTTTGGGCTCTGAGGGACCCCATAGTCTGAAAAATATTTCCACTTTTATATTTAAGCTAACTAAGGATGGTTTCTGTTTCACACATGTGTGCACAAACACACATGCTGTAAATAAATAGGGGAAAAAGATAAGAGACTCTGATGAATTTTATTTAGGATGAAAACAGATGAATAATTACTGTTTCTTATTCTCTGTATGGTTCATTCCACTAGGTCCAATCTCTAAGAACTCCATTTTAGAATATTTAGTGTTGCCACACTCTAGACTGGGATTTCAGGACAGACCTCAAAGGGTGAATTATTCATCCTTGCACTCTCTGGGAACTGTGTAAACTACTACCAGCTGACTGGCAGTACCCAGTTGATCTAAGTAAATAGGCTTACTATGTGTGCAAATAACCGAAAGGAGGGAAAGACAGGTTTTCTGCTCAATTATCTTCTTCTTAAAAACTCTAATTGCACAAATTAGAGTCAACTAATTCTACAAGGTTTAAAACAGAAAACAGCAGCCTCCTGCTGTACTTCCTCCATATTTCACCTCAGAGGCAATCACTCTAAATTCTTTTGGTTGCTTCTTCTGATACTTTACTCTATATTTCTAAATAATATGCTCATGGAACTCATTTATTTTTTAATTTTCAGATATTATATTTTGACTTCCTACTATAAAAAATGAGGCAAAGCAGTATCTACATTGAAAAAATACAAATACATGCAACAAAATCTACTCAGTTGCCTTATTGAAACTGCACAATAGGATTTTTTTAAAAGTATGATGCAAATTAACTGACAAAGTCCATAAATTTTCTGTTGGAACTAATCAGCACAATTCAAAGTTCAAAGCAGTGACTTATACTGCATTAAGTAAGGCTTAACATTCCTTGCTCCTTTTAGATCTATCTATTTATTCATGTGCTTGCATTCAGTTATGAATTAGACATGGATTTGGTTTGATTCTTAAAGAAAAATGTTAGTAACAAATAATTCTGAAAATGCTCTGCAGTTATAAAGCAAGCTATTTAAAATCAAAAGTCTTACAAGTTTCTTTCCAATTAATGTATGTTGTTTCATTTTATAGGAAATTTTCATTTTCATCTAGCACTTCACTTACAAAGTTATACTTCACTTCATGAAAAGACCTTTCCAGTATGACAGTAATTAACACAAGAATTTTCTATTTTAAAAAAGTCAAATGGAAAAACTCTTTTGGGACATATTTAAAAACTAACATATTGGCCAGGCGTCGTGGCTCATGCCTGTAATCCCAGCACTTTGAGAGGCCAAGATGGGCAGATCACAAGGTCAGGAGTTCGAGACCAGCCTGGCCAACATAGTGAAATCCTGTCTTACTTAAAATACAGAAATTAGCTGGATGTGGTGGCATGCAGCTATAGTCCCAGCTACTTGGTAGCCTGAAGCAGGAGAATTGCTTGAACCCAGGAGGTAGAGGTTTCAATGAGCTGAGACCACACCACTGCATTCCAGCCTGGGTGACAGTGTGAGACTCAAAATAATTAAGAAACAATAATATATCAACAGACTTGGGAGTAACTGCTTCATATATACAAATATGTATCTTAACCCAAAAGGTATATGAAGCTTAGAGATTTGTCAGTATATTGCATATTACAGTTGATTTGTAGAAAAAAAAATGTTTATCTCTCACTTTGGTTAACAATCAGGATATAAATACGATGGTTCCAAATTTGCTAAATAGTAACATTCTATTAGTTAGTACTGACTTAACCACAATTGAACCTCAAATTTTCTCCTTGGGAAAGATTTCTCATCACAACAGAACTTTCCACCTTAAATTGTTTTATTAAAAACTGCTTTGGAAATATTTAAAGTGGAAACCATGTTAAAATACAACTGTTTGAGCTTCTATAGTCAGAGTGACCAAAGGGTATCACAATTTTTCATATAATTCAAATTCACTTACATTTATAAACATGGACTTAGCATATTCACATCCCAGGGACCAGGGACAAAACAATAAAATAGACCTACCCTGTCATCAGGCAATGTGTTTTATTAACACAGAATAAATTGAGTACTAAAATTCCCTTGTGAGAATTACACAAATCAGGGAATGCAAATATTCCCATTCTTAAAAGGAAATCAAAGACAACTACATTCAGATGCTTTCCCAAAGTCAGTGATGAGGTGTGCTGAACCTATCCCACAAAGCAAAAATGGTGACAGAGTTACAAGACATTTCTACCTAAGATATCTGAAGGGCACAGAACATTTAAAAAATCTCTGAGCATCCTAAGATTCAACTGTAGTTCCTGTAAATGTTAACAATCCGTATCATATCATGATTTCTTGTGGTCTGATGAACAAAAGTAGAGGAATTAAAAACAACTATAGTAAAAGATGAGGTAAAATGATCATTTGAAGCTGCATGGCAGCTCACATTCAGCCACATTTCTCATCTGTTTACTCTGACTGACCTTTTTTTTGTTGGTAAGGGGAACTAGGCAAAGTTGAAAGGAAAGGTTTGGGAGACAGAGTACATATTCAACTATACTATCTGTTTACTTTGGCTGACCTTTTTTTATGGGGAAGGGGAAGAAAGAGAAGTATCTGCTTGTGGAAATCTCTGTGCTAATAAACATAAGGATCAAAAAAGTCCGTCAACCACACCAAAGTTAAGACACTTACTAGATAAGGGCAAATCCTATGAGAATAACTGTGACAAAGATAAAAGGTATTTCTGTATCCTCTGCTTTAAAATTTTCAGTTTACTACAATCCAATTAAAGATCATTTTCCCACTTAACACAATATAATAAAGCTAGTTAGTTATCTTATTCTACAATTAAACTAATATCATTAAATAATAACATTAACCAGAATGTATTTCAGTGTCTTATTTTGCATGAGTAAACAGTTTACTTTTTTTCTCAAATGTTTTTATTTTGAAAATTACCAACCCACAGTAAACCTCAAAGAATAAAATGAACACCCCTATGCCCTTTGTCTAGTTTACCAACTGTTAAAATTTTGCCACATTTGTTTTATCTCTCTCTCTACACATACACATATGAAGTGGTATTATTGCTGAACCATTTAAAAATAAACTGCAGACATCATAATTTGTCTTTGTCATTTTGCTGGTTTTTAGCAAATTTGATCAGAAATATAAGAACATATTTACAGTGAAATGACATCAAGTACAAAGTCTGAAGAATATATATAGGAATGAAAAATAAAATTCCAAGTGCCAGATATGGGCCAAGCACTATGGGAATAGTCTTGCATGTATTGATGTTTAAATCTCACAACAGTACATGTTATGACTGAGGAAACAAAGGCTCAGGAAGGTTAAGTCACTTTATAAGAGATTAAACATAACTAAACTACATTAATTATATATTAAGTAATATATAATTAAATTATACTATAGCTAGTAGTGGCAAATTCAAGATTTTAAACTATATCTCTTTTTCTATTACCTCATGCTATCTCCTTAAGAAATAATTTTTTCAACAAATATATAGGTAATATACAATAATTTAGGGGAAAATTTCTAAATAAGTTGAAATGAAGTAGAAGTGGTCACCTGGTAACAGGTTTTTGTTGTTGTTGTCGTCGTGTTTTTATTTTTCTTTTTATTTTTTGGACAGAGTCTCACTCTGTTGTCCAGGCTGGAGTGTGATGGTGCAAACACGGCTCACTGCAGCTTCCAACTCCTGGGCTCAAGTGATCTTCCTGCCTTAGCATCCCAAGTAACTGAGATCACAGGTGTGCACCACCACACCTGGCTTAATTTTGTAGAGGTAGGGGTCATGCCATGTTGCCCAGGCTGGTCCCAAACTCCTGGGCTCAAGACATTTTCTCGCCTTGGCCTCCCAAAGTTCTGAGAATACAGGCATAAGCCACTACACCTAGCCACTTTGGTAAACAGATTTGAATCAAATGCCCAAACATATTCAACTTTGTATGGTGTGACCATTGTCCTGGTTCACACTGCACCATATTCACTAGGTTCACTCTCCTACTTCACCTTCACAGTGCAATAAAAACTCCTTTTCACAAAGTTCCTCAGTGGCTTTAAGCAATATAATTATGTTATTAATGTAACGCTAGGTAAGGCATGAATGATTAATATCTTAACTCTCCCTAAAGTACTTACATTTTAAAATGGGAAACATTATTACTACTAGTATTCTCATTTAAAACACCTGTTGTTTTTTTGAGCTCTTATTATGTGCCAGAGTATTCACAGATACCACTTCATTGAATCCTCTGAACATCCCAGCAAGGTAGATCATTGTATCATTTCCCATATTTCACAGCTAGTAAATAGAGGAGTCACCTTTTCACTTCCAGTATGACTGACTCAAAGGTCTAAACGCTCACTCCACTACATAACAGACGTCTAATCTATAGAACGTTCCTAAATATCTCCAAAGAACGAGGATGTGGAGGGACCAAGCTGATCCTAGGTAACTTCCTACCCCACTTTGTACTTCTCTTTTACCTCCAAGGAGCAGAGGACAACAAAAGGCCAGATGGGGCTGCTTGTTCTTGCTGCTGTAAAATAAAAATTATTACTTCACCCTTGAGGACTAGAGCTGAAATGGCCTCAAGCCCAATGAGACACCCTCTGTCACCATCCATTCTAGCCTTAATAATGACAAAAGTAGCAAACGCTCACATAGCACTTACTATGTGCCAGCATCTGTGTATATCAGCTCTTCTAACCATCATAACAATCCCATGCAGTGGGTACTATTAGCATCTCCATTTACAGGGATGGGGAAACTGAGCCATCAAGTTTTAAAATAACTTGCTCAAGTTTATATAGCTAGTAGAAGGCTATTTGGCTCCAAAGTCTGTGGTCCTACTATGTAACCTGGGAATGTGCCAACCATAGTTACTCTATTGAATATGTATCTTCCAGCACTCCCTATTTGCACTTGTGATTACATATCTCCCACGACACCAACAAAACTGATATGCTTAGGGTTCTCCTGGCTGTGCTACTACTTCACTCCAAGCCTTCATTTCTATCATTTCCTCAAAAAGACATTCCAAACTATTACGATGGCTGGCAGATAACGGACATTCTGTAAATAAACCTGAATTTTAAAGCAGAGTACAGTTGCACAATTTTGTCACCAAAAAGTAGTTTACCAGTTGAGTTGGAAACATTAATGCTGCTGATATAGGCAGAGACTCATGTCATGCAACTGTGACTGAATACAGTTTGGTAACACTGAAATTTAAATTCACTTTATATTTTTCTTGCCCCAAGTCCATATATCTAAAAAAATTAAGTGCTTGGTTTGGCTTATTATTATCAAAGGCCATTAAGACCATTGATAAAAAAGTTTTAAAGGTTATAATATTCATAAATGTTTCGTGAAACTGGAGTGTTACTCTGAGGCTAAACTGGCCATTGTAGCTTTATAAATTAAAATCTTCAAATATCTGAGAATTTGCTACAATGTGGAAGACACAAAATGCTGCTCTTCCTAATGAAAAAAAACCATTAACTGCAACAGCTTTTACTTTTGTTTGGTTGTCACACATACCTGGCTTCTTGATTTCTGTTTATGAAATGATCTACTTGGTAGGAAACCAAAAACAAGCATTCACAACTCAAATAATGCATATGCACGGTTGGCACAACAAATGCGGTTTGATAGGAAGAGAAGTAACTAACTTAACAGACAGTATATAGGAAAAAGATAATATGCTAAAATCTATGATACTAACATTCATGGAAAAATAGAAATAATTTACTATGATACATTTTAACTTTAGTATTATCTTAAGTTTAGAAAGAATCAAGGTGTATTTTGATAGGCTATATTGTTCACCAGCTGAAGGGAGTTATGATATTTTTCATAAAGGTTGAAGTTTTCATTTAACCTAAACCATACTAAATAATTTCCAATGCTACATTACATCAGTTTTTAGATCTTCACTGGTTATTCTGTGAAACATAATGAGCTACTATAGAGGTAAAGGTCTTAAAACTTCTATTATATATGGTAAATAACAACATAAAATAGAAGTCTAAAACTTGCATTTTATTAAAATATCCACCATATCATCAGTTTTGATATAACACCCACCATATATACTATTTTAGAATTAAATTTTAAAAGTTTACAAACCTAAATATAACAATGGGCAACTAAATAAAAACTTATATTTGAAAAGGCTGTGTTACAAATAGCCACCCAGAGACTCTAAAGGTAGTATCTGTATAGTTATCAGTGCTAAAAATTAAACAAGTTACCGCTAGTCTTATATCTTAAATCTTTTTCTTCTTGTTAAAACAGTTTTCTGACACTAAAAATATCATCAATTCAATCAGATTTAAAATTCTTCAGAGGATAAATTTAACTCATATCACATGGAGTAAAAATCTACCAAAAACGCACCTCTTCTGACCTTTCCAATCCGTGGTCACCACGTTCAAATAATGAGACCAGACTCAAACAGGCATTAGAACGATTAAAGTCTTATTCCCGACATGTGTTGACAATTACAAACATACATACATATATTCAAAAGTGAAGGGTTTTCAAATGATTTTGGTTTCCTTTTCCATTTATTTTCCTTGTTACAAGGTCTTTAATGATCCTATACTGGAATACACAATCAGTAGCCTCCAGTTACATGAAGTATGTAGGTGAACAGTAATTTAGTAGCTACAATGTATGTTAAAATTAAAATTGCATTTCTAAAAAAAAACATTGCTTCTATATACTGCCTGTGAAGCAATACTCCACTTCATTTTGGGGAAATGTTTACCAATTTTTCAAGACAAAGGAAAATTCCAGGTTTCTGGCTTATTTGAACAGGGATAATGTTCCCATTAACTGAGATAAATAACACAGATAAATAAGCAAAGAAAGAGTTCAGTGAGATTCCTGTTTGGACGCTCAGGTGCCTATGTCCAGACACAGCTGAATACGCAGGCCTAAGGCCCTCAAGAAAGGCCAGACCTAGAAGAAGGGGGCTGGAAATTATCATCTAGAATGGGCATGTAAAAAAAGTACTAAACCAAAGGGAGATGACCAAGTTTAAGGGGAAGAAAAGGGGATTCTATGATGAACCATAAGAAGGAAGGGTCAGTGGAAAGTAAGAAAAACAAATAAACAAAAAAGAACATGGAATCCCTAGGATAAGGAGTTTCCAGAAGGGAAGGTACGACCCACAGTGTAAAACAGAAAAAAGTTCAGCATGACAAATGCTGACAAGCGGACTGGATTTGGTTTTACAGAGGTCCTAGCGGCATTTGCCACAGCAATTTCAATAAAGAAAAAGGGACTGAAGCCAGTTGTGCCATTAGGAAGAACCAGAAGTGCTATGCCTATAAGCTTTCAAAGGTCTACAAACATGCCTAAGAGCAGAACATTTAAACTTTTAAATTAATTAAATTCAAAATTAATAAATTAACATTATTAATTGATAAACCTGGCACTCAGAAACATTTCATTCCACTTGGAAACAATTTCTAGGTTATTTTTTTTTTAACTTCACATGAATTCTTTAGCAAGCATAATGATTGCCAAGAAATCATAATCAATCAAAAGTGAGTTACTCAATGCCAAATCACTTCAAAAGCAAAAGCACACAAATCTTTTCAAAATAATTAATCCTATTTAATCAGTGATATGGATCCATTTTATAGGCTCAAATGATCTGGGGTAAGACCTCCAACATAGAGTACCCTGGGACAGTGAAGACCTTAAAATGGCCCTGGTAAATGGAAGCTTATGGGGACACTAAAAACTTGGCTAAGAAAAAAAGAGAAATGTAACAGAGAAGTTAAAGGCAAATGCAGGATGAAGGACAACGTTACAGGCTGAGGAAAAAGTCAGTGGAAAGTTGGAGACTAAAGATATAGAGAGATGGTGGAGAAGAGATCACTTCATGGTGTAAAGTCCTGAAGAAAACAAGTATAAGGAGCACTCATGTCTAAGTGTTCTAAATAACAGGAGGAAGGATGAGGTACAGATTTAGATAAAACTTGCAGGCCTAGGTTAGAAATTAAGGTAATTTGTGCTTGAGTCCCACAATAGTTATTATTATTACTATTTTAAAGGTAAGATCTTTTGCTGAATGTTCAGGGAATAGGATTGGAAAGTTGGCTTTAGAAGAGAGGCAAAAGGCCAGGTGCAGTGGCTCACTTTGGGAGGCTGTGGTGGGCAGATCACTTGAGGTCAGGAGTTCAAGACCAGCCTGGCCAACATAGTAAAACCCCATCTCTACTAAACACACAAAGTGTGCCTGTAGTACCAGCTACTCAAGAGGCTAACGTGGAAGCATCACTTGAACCCCAGAGGTAGAGGCTGCATGAGCCAAGATAGCACGACTGCACTGCAGCCTGGGTGACAAAGTGAGACTCTGTCTCCAAGAAAGAAAAAAAAAAAGAGAAGGAAAAACAATTAAGAATGATCACAGTATTTTTAGAACATCTTCTCATATAATTCTTGTAATCAACTTGTGAGCTTGTGAGCACAAATATCACTAGTTGGCATATTACATATTAATAAAAGAAACCTGGACTCTAAGCTATACAGGATCATTGCTTTCCAGTATCTTTTTAACTTTATGTTAAAGATCTCCTATTATTGAACTATAAATCTCGGTTTTTCCAAGTGCTTAAGAGTATAGCTACGACACCTTTGATCTTATAGCATGTCTCAGGACCATGACCAAGCCGCCTCCATCCAAGGGGGGCTAAACAGCTATCCTCCACTCCTTGTCCTTGCTTAGAGACTCAGCACTTAACAGTGGAGAGAAAAGTATGACTGAGAGCCAAAAACTATGATGATTCTGAGCATGGTTTGATACTTCAAAGCTTTTCAGAAATACAGTTTACATCTAGTCTTAACAAACATTCCTGAAACACACCTATATCTCCAAAAGTAACACATTTTCCAATGGGGTGTTTAGGGGTACTTAAATACATAGATAAAATAGGGAGTGGTCAGTCAGTAGGATTAAGGTCATAATGACAATTCTGAAAAGAAAGTATCAGTAGTCATTAGGTCTTTCTCTGTAATCAGAAACAAAGCACTGAAATGGATTTAAGATGTCCCAATTAAAACTGTTAAGAATACCAAATGTAAGATCACCAAAAGATTAATGTCTCTTCTCAGTTTAAGCCTTCCTGCTTCAAATGCCAGAAAGGTGTTTGAATTCCAAGAACTAGACCCTATATGTGGAAATCTTGTTGAACCCATGAGTGACAACATGTAAGAGAAGATTCCAAGTTCTCTCTCCATCCTACTCAACCTATATGGCGGACCTGACATTACTGGCTGACTACACCTTGTTAAAAGCCCCTCCTCTCATAGTTTCTGTGACTATTTTATACTCTAAGGTTTCCTCCTGTTCTTCGTGGGGGGTTCCTTCCAGCCTTTCAACATTAATTCCCTCCTGCAGGGACTGCCTTTTTGTTATTCCTTCTCTACACTTATCTCCCTTTGGTTTGTTCGTTCTTTTTTTTTTTTTAAGACAGAGTCTCACTCTGTCACCAGGTGCCAGGTTGGAGTGCAGTGGCGCGACCTCGGCTCACTGAAACCTCCGCCTCCCAGATTCAAGCAATTCTCCTGCCTCAGCCCCCCGAGTAGCTGAGACTACAGGCACGTGCCACCACGTCCAGCTAAATTTTTGTATTTTTAGTAGAGACGGGGTTTCACCATGTTGGCCAGGATGGTCTCGATCTCTTGACCTCGTGATCTGCCCGCCTTGGCCTCCCAAAGTGCTGGGATTACAGGCATGAGCCACCGTACCCGGCCCATGGCTTATTCATTCTTATGGACTGAATTATTAGTAACTTAATGATGTCCAAATCTACATAAACAGTCTTAACCTCCAGCCAATGATCTAGCTCCACAGTTCGTTTCTTCCCATCTGCTGTGTTGCCATTCATTGGCTCCCAAACTGAAAACTCTATAATCACTGCTTACTACTTAATGCAGAATACTAAAAACAAGCAAACAAAAGCCTGGTTATAGTATTCTTTTAACTGAGAGCTGGGAGCCTCTGTGTGATTATGCTTCCCAGCTGTCTGCCTGCTTATATTCAATGAGTCAAGAAAACCAAGTTAAGGCATGAAATATATCTCAAGGCATTGCTGTATTTATTCTATTAGAAGTACGTTTTATACAAACAAAGTAATATAAACTGTGCCACATCAAATACGAACTCAGAAGTGAGGAGAGAGGAGATTTGGGTAGTCTAGGCAATGAGGCCATGTAAATCCAAAACTGTTACTGTATTCTCACAAAAACCAATATAGAACAAAGAGAACAAATAAAACTACACAAACTTCAGGTCTTCCACACATCCAAACTTCAAATTAACTATAAGAAGAAAAGTCAAAACAGAATCCCTATGAGCTCTTTTCCCTGTTCTAGCTGCAGGCCTGTGTGAATGGCAAGGAGAGTTTGGGGAACACCGAATGAATAGCGAGGGCAGGAGCTAGAATTAGTTCTAACATTGATCTAAAACCATCATCAGAAAGAGAACGTGTATCCTATGAGTGAAAATACTGGAAAAAGGAATAATAAAGATTAGATCACAGATTTTAAGGTACACTGGATACCGGGAGGTGATCTTGGAAAGCTGATAGCTTAGTGGGGAAAGAAAATTAAAAAGAAGAAAAGGTGCCAACCTCAAACCATCAACCCTGTCCATAGATATAAAGAGACAAAAAAGTCTTTATTTATTTAAAACACACACATACAGAAATAAATGGTTACAAGAATTTCAACAATTCATGTGACAAAAACTTTCCTCAAAAAAAAAAATAGTGAAGTAGAAAACCATATCATATTCTAAACTGAATCAAATATCTTCAAGCAAGCAAGCAAGCATTTGGGTTGATCAAAAACAACAAAACCCTTGATCAAGAACTCAAAAACAAAGAAAAGAAGTGGACAAAAACAGAAAGAACTGAAACAGAACTGACTGAACTCAAGAAAGAAACACAAGAAAAAAGGCAAAATCAATTCACAAATAAACACAGAATTACATGGGGCCCAAGAATAACTGATTCGCACAAAAACATAATAAGAGAATTGAGGACAACAGAAAAATAACCAAGAGAATGAAAATGAGATAAAGAAAGAAAGAAGGAGAAAGTATCAGAGAGAAAGTGTCTGACAGAGAAGACAGGTAAAGGAGAGTCCATTTATACATAATTGGAGTTTCACAGAAAATTAAACAATTAAGTAGAACTACTATTTAAAGTTATAATCCAAAAAACTTTCTAGGAATAAAAGAAGACCCGAATCTATATACTTACAGAGCTCACTGAGCCTGCACCAAGGAAAACTGAAATGCAAAAAGGGTTCTTTTTCCCCCAGGATTTCGAGGAGGAGGGAAGGGGCTGGTGGTTCGGGGGCAGATGCCAAACAACTTCCAAGTACAAGAGAATTAGACTGGCATCAGAATTCTCAAAAATGACATAGAAAGCAAGGTAGAAATGTAGGAGCATTTTCAAAAACCTCACATAAAGAAATGTAAATCAAGGAGTTTACATTTAGCTAAACTATCCTCCAAGTAGGAAGGCTACAGGAAAACAATTTTAAACATACAAGAGTTGAAGAGAATTCTTGCCCATCAATCCCTCTTGAGATCTACTAGGAGATACACTGTATCAGATAATGGGGGAAACTTAGGCAAAAGAATTTATAATGAGCATTTAATATATTTAATTATACATCTAAGACTAAAACACAGGTGGAAACCAGTAAAAATATATCATGTAATACGTGCTATATGTTAAATGTTGCATGTTCTAACAAAGCATAAATGAAACAAAATTTGATGGAAAAGGGGAAGTTAAGAAAGTAGAACAAGTTCATTAGTTATTGTATAAGAAATAGGTGGGATTTAACACAAATATAATGAAAAACTCACAACCAGGTAATAAATGGTTAATTTTTAAAGAAAAGTTATAAAGGCATTAAAAAAGTTGTAACACCAAAGGCAATCACTAAAACAAACACACAAAAACTTACCTAAATGTCAAAAAAGTTTTAAGTCAAGAAAAAAAAAACTTTAAGTCCAAGTCAAAACACAACAAAAAAACCATCACACATAGAAACATAGCAAATAAAATATAAATAATAATCAAAACATAAAAGATTACATATTTGATGCTAAACATTTTTATCAAGAAATATGAATGAGTTTGGGAGGTTGAGGCGGGTTGATCACCTCAGGTCACGAGTTCAAGACCAGCCTGGACAACATGGTGAAACCCTGTCTCTACTAAAAATACAAAAATTAGCTGGGCATGGTGGTGCATGTCTGTGCAGAGGTTGCAGTGAGCTGAGATTGTGCCACTGCACACCAGCCTGGGCAACAGAGTGAGACTCCATCTCAAAAAAAAAAAAAGAAAAAGAAATATGAATGAGTTAAACTTACATATTCTAATAAAAAGATTGTTTATTTGTTCACTAAGCAAAGTCCTAATGTATGTTCTATACAAGAGACATACCTAGAACAAAATGGTTCAACAAAATTCTTTAAAAATAAAGGTATAGGGGTTCAACATATGCAAATCAATAAACGTAATCCATCACATGAACAGAACCAATGACAAAAGCCACATAATTATCTCAATAGATGCAGAAAAGGCCTTTGATAAAATGCAACATCCCTTCATGCTAAAAACTCTCAATAAACTTGGTATTAATGGAATGTATCTTAAAATAATAACAGCTATTTATGACAAACCCACAGCCAATATCATACTGAATGGGCAAAAGCTGGAACTATTACCTTTGAAAACCAGCACAAGACAAGGATGCCCTCTCTCACCACTCCTATTCAGCACAATATTAGAAGTTCTAGTCAGGGCAATCAGGCAAGAGAAAGAAATAAAGGATATTCAAATAGGAAGAGAGGAAGTCAAATTGTCACTGTCTACAGATGACATGATTGTATATTTAGAAAACCCCAATGCCTCAGCCCAAAATCTCCTTAAGCCGATAAGCAACTTTAGCAAAGTCTCAGGATACAAAATCAATGTGCAGAAATCACAAGCATTCCTATACACCAATAATAGGCAAACAGAGAGCAAAATCATGAGTGAACTCCCATTCACAACTGCTACAAAGAGAGTAAAATACCTAGGAATCCAACTTACAAGGGATATGAAGGATTTCTTCAAGAACTACAAACCACTGCTCAAGGAAATAAGAGAGGACACAAACAAATGGAAAAACATTCCATGCTCATGGATAGGAAAAACCAGTATCGTGAAAATGGCCATACTGCCCAAAGTAATTTATAGATTCAATGCTATCCCCATCAAGCTACTACTGACTTTCTTCACAGAATCAGAAAAACTGACTTTAAATTTCATATGGAACCAAAAAAAGAGCCTGTATAGCCAAGAAAATCCTAAGCAAAAAGAACAAAGATGGAGGCATCATGCTATCTGACTTCCAACTATACCAGAAGGCTACAGTAACCAAAAGAGCATGGTATTGGTGCCAAAACAGATATATAGACCAATGAAACAGAACAGAGGCCTCAGAAATAACACCACACATCTACAACCATTTGATCTTTGACAAACCTGACAAAAACAAGCATTGAGGAAAGGATTCCCTATTTATTAAATGATGTTGAGAAAACTGGCTAGCCATATGCAGAAAACTGAAATTGGACCCATTCCTTATACAAATATTATACAAATATTAACTAAAGACAAAAATTAACTCAAGATGGATTCAAGATTTAAACGTAATACCTAAAACCATAAAAACCCTGGAAAAGAACCTAGGCAATACCATTCAGGACAGAGGCATGGGCAAAGACTTCATGACAAAAACACCAAAAGCAATGGTAACAAAAGTGAAAATTGACAAATGGGACCTAATTAAACTAAAGAGCTTCTGCACAGTGAAAGAAACTATCATCAGAGTGAACAGGCAATCTACAGGATGGGAGAAAACTTTTGCAATCTATCTATCTGACAAAGGGCTAATATCCAGAATCCACAAGGAACTTAAACAAATTTACAAGAAAAAAACAACCCCATCAAAAAGTGGGCAAAGGATATGAACAGACACTTTTCAAAAGAAGACATTTATGTGGTCAACAAACATATGAAAAAAGCTCATTATCACTGGTCATTAGAGAAATACAAATTAAAACCACAATGAGACACCATTTCACGCTAGTTAGAATGACGATCGTTAAAAAGTCAAGAAACAACAGATGCTGGAAAGGATGCTGAGAAATCGGAACACTTTTACATGTTGATGGGAGTGTAAATTAGTTCAACCATTGTGGAAGACAGTGTGACAATTCCTCAAGAACCGAGAACCAGAAATACCCTTTGACCCAGCATTCCCATTACTGGGTATATGCCTCCAAAATTATAAATCATTCTGCTATAAAGACACATGCACACATACATTTATTGCAGCACTATTCACAATAGCAAAGACTTGAAGCCAACCCAAATGCCCATCAGTGATAGACTGGATAAAGAAAATGTGGCACATATACACCATAGAATATCATGCAGCCATAAAAAAGGATGAGTTAATGTCCTTTGAAGGGACATGGATGAAGCTGGAAACCATCATTCTCAGCAAACTAACACAAGAACAGAAAACCAGACACTGTATGTTGTCACTCATAAATGCGAGTTGAACAATGAGAACACATGGACACAGGGAGGGGAACATCACACACTGGGGCCTGTCAGGGGGTTGGGAGGCTAGGGGAGGGATAGCATTAGGAGAAATACCTAATGTAGATGATGGGTTGATGGGTGTAGCGAACCACCATGGCACATGTATACCTATGTAACAAACCTGCACATTCTGCACATGTATCTCAGAACTTAAAACATTAATTGTGACAAAGAAGGATATTCTTTAAAGTTAAAAGTCTTAATTCACTATATACATATTATAATATCTACATACCAGAAACAAAGCCTCTATTTCTATAAAATCAAAACTACAAAAGATGTAGGGAGATGTAGAAGCCTGCTAATGATAGGAGATTTTAACACGCCATGCTCAGTAACATACCATTCTCAGACTAACTGGATCATTAATAAGAAAGGGTACAGAAGGCGTAAACAACATAATCAATTTGTAAGCTTATGATTATATACTGAAATTTTTTGCCTGAAAATGGAGAATATAGTCTTCTCAACTGCAAATGAAACATTCACAAAAACTGATCATTTATTATGTTCCACTTTCCCAAAATATCAGTATGTTCCATAAAATAGAATGACTAAAATAGTATTCTCTGATTTTAATACAACGAAACTAGAAAGTATTAACAAATTTTTTAAAGTTAAAACGCATTTTCATATGGAAACTGAATAATTTTCTATTATACAACTCTTGGAAGAAAAGGCAAGTATAAACAGAACTTTAAAAATTGTTTAAAATGATAATGAAAACATTATATATCTGAACTTATGGGTTATAGTTTGAATAATAACCAGAAAAAGTTTATAGCCTTAAACACTTTATTAACAAAATGAAAGAATAAAAATAAATTCCCAGCTCAAGAAGCTGAAAAAAAGAACAACAAAAAGAAAGTACCTAAAAAGAAATAATAAAAATAAAAGCAGTAATTAATAATTTACAGAATAGAAAAAAGAAGTTCTTTTTCTTTTTTTTTTTTTTGAGACGGAGTTTCGCTTTTGTTGCCTAGGCTGGAGTGCAATGGCATGATCTCGGTTCACTGCAACCTCCACCACTTGGGTTCAAACAATTCTCCTGCCTCAGCCTCCCAAGTAGGTAGGGTTACAGGCATGTGCCAGCACGCCCAGATAATTTTATATTTTTAGTAGAGGTGGAGTTTCACCATGCTGGTCAGGCTGGTCTCAAACTCCTGACCTGAGATGATCTGCCCACCTTGGCCTCCCAAAGTGCTGGGACTACAGGCGTGAGCCCCCACACCTGGCCAAAAAAAGTAGTTCTAATTAACATATTAAAATTCTACCTGCTAAAGAAAAATAACAAAATAAACATACCACTAGATATTAAAAAAAGAATTCATAAAGATACAAAATCAGAAATAAGAGTAAAACAATTGAAAGACAAGAAATCCTACAACATTACTTTATAGACATCTTTTTTTTTTTTTTTTCCTGAGGCAGAGTCTCACTCTGTCGCCCAAGCTGGAGTGCAGTGGCACGATCTCAGCTCACTGCAACCTCTGCCTCTCAGGTTCAAGTGATTTTTCAGTCTCAGCCTCCCAAGTAGCTGGGATTACAGGCACCTGCCACCATGCCTGGCTAATTTTTCTATTTTTAGTAGAGACAAGGTTTCACCATGTTGGCCAGACTAGTCTCGAACCCTTGACCTCGGGTGATCCAACCACCTCAGCCTCACAAACTGCTGGGATTACAGGCATGAGCAACTGTGTCCATCCCTTTACAGACACCTCTACAAATAAATCTGAAAACCTACAAGCAAGGGACAATTTCCAAAATTGATCCCATTAGAGATACAAAGTTTCATGAGACCAATTTCTATAAAAGAAATGAAGTTATCAAGAAAGTACTCCATAAAAAGCACCATGCTCTGATAATTTTACAGAGCAATCCTACCAAGGATTCAAAGACCAAATAGCCTCAATGCTGTCTAAGTAGTTCCAGAGCTTGGAAACGAAGGAAAATTTAATTCTTTTTTATGAAACAAGTAAAACAAAGACACATAAACAAACAACAACAAAAAAAAAGAAAACTACAACTAATATCACCTTTGAATACTGATGCAAAGCTTTAAATAAAATATTAGCAAACACAAGTCAACAACATGGTAAGAAAACGATACACAAAGAACATGAGAGACTTAGTCAAGGAATGCAAGGTTCGTTCAATCCATTAATATAATATATCATAGCCATAGCTCTAAGAAGAAAAATCATCATTATCTCCATAAATGCCAGGGGGAAGAAAAGCCTTCAACAAAACTATGATCCATTCCTGATTAAAGAAAAAAAAAAAGACAAACTCAAGAAAATAGGAATTCATGCATACTTTCTTAATGCGACAAACAACTAAACATATATAATTTGCATTAAAGCCAGAATCTTATTTTTAATAGAGAAACACTAAAGGCATTTTCACTAATATTAGGAATCAGACATTCTCTATAAACTATCTAGCACTGTATTAGAGGTATTTGTGGAGGCAATTTTAAGAGAAATCAATTAGAGGTGTCAGAATTGGAAATGAAGATGTAGAATCACCTTTATTTGCAAGTGATATGATCATGCACCCGAAAAACCCTAATGAACCAATGATCTTTGGATGGCAGAGAAACAGGTACTTTCAAACACTGCTGCTGGGTATCAAAATTGGCATATTCCTTATGGATGAAAATTTGGTAGTATCTAACAAAACTACACGTGTTTACCTTTTAACTCAGCAATTGCACTTCTAGGAATACCAAATATTAATTCTCTAGTAATAGGAATATACATACACACAAAGCTACCATTCACTCTGACACTATTTATGAAACATTGAAAATAAATGTCCATACATAGGAGGGTAGCCAAATAAACTATAGTACACTCACACAATGGTGTATTAAGCAGAATGAGAATGATCTCTTTGATATAGAATGATTTCCAGGATATATTTTAAGTGAAAAATGCAAAATTTAAAGGAATATGTATCCAAAGTACCCCACTGTTTGTGTAAGAAAGGGGGAAATGAGAAAATATATATGTCTATGTCTATGTATATGAGCAAGACTAGTTACCTACAGGGTACGGAACAGAATAAAACAGGCTGAGGAAACAGAAGGGGGTAAATGACACCTTTCTGAATATACCTTTATGTACATCTTGATTTTTGAGACCAGGTCAATGTTTTGCCTAGACAAAATCAACAAGGATTCGAGGAAAACCCTAAAATTGAATACAAACAGAAACAAACGAATCAAACCATGTTTCAAATGAATAACATGACCACACTCTAACAGAGAAGATGAGAATTAACCTAAGTAACTTCTGAATACAGTATTTGAACTAAAGACAAAAAACTCTAAGCAAGTGCTGAGCTCTAATTAGTAAGATTCTTTTTTTCAAAAGTATGACTTTGCAATTCTGAAACTGCTTTTTAAGCATTACAGGGTTTAACACATAAGAAAATACACTGTGAATAAAATGGAAGTCAAGAATTATAAATTTGGAAAGGAGAAATGAATCCTGTGTGGTGTAGAACTGTAACTGAAAGTATAAATAGGCACACACACCCACACACACTCATATCTAGATATCCATGAATATATACACATATGCATTCCTATGTCTACATTCACAAACAAACTCATGTTCATTGTTTTTGCATCTAAGCAATCTTAGCCTTAAGACTCATATAATTAGAACTGAGAAAATGAAATTTCCCAATTTCTAAATCTAAATTTAGAAGATATTGGCTATGCAAGCTATGGTTTAGGAAAGTGTTACCACAGGAACATCTATTAGAAAAAAAGCTTTTACACCTAACAGCCAGGCTAATATTTGAAGAGAAAAAAATTTACTCATGTATGTGACTGGATCATGAAAACAGGAAAAATATATTATTAATCCTAGTAAATATTTAAATATGTCCACCTCAGATTATTTTCATGTTAGTAAGAGTAATCATATTATCTTATAAAAGTTGCAAAGATGCAAATGTTACCTGGTATTTCACAATGAAACGTATTAAAAGTCACTGTACCTTACAGTAAAATCATACGAGCAAGAGGCCAGCACAGAAGCATGAAATGGGGAAAACTACAAAAAAAAAAAAAAAAAAAAAAAACCCTTTTTGAAGTCAGCTGTAATTATAACACTGCTTTCTATGATCATTCCATAAACATCATAATACATTTAAATTTAGTCAGAGCTGTTATTTAAAATTATGCTTTTCCAAAACATACATGCTTTAATTTGAGGCAAAAATCTTCTGGCCTTTTAAGTATCCATCTTCATGAAAAACATTTTTATATTCTCCAAAGAAAATTATCCCTCAAGTCTTTTAGAACTTATTTAGAATATTCCCAAAATGTTGCTATTCTAGAAAAATTAAATACAATTTCATATGGACTATCCAAAAATGATTCTTACAAGCCGGATGAGGTGGCTCACGCCTGTAATCCCAGCACTTTGGGAGGCTGAGAAGGGCGTATCACCTGAAGTCAGGGATTCAAGACCAGCCTGGCCGACATGGTGAAACCCTGTATCTAACAAAAATACAAAAATTAGCCAGGTATGGTGGCACGCACCTGTAGTGCCAGCTACTCAGGAGGCTGAGACAGGAGAATTGCCTGAACCCAGGAGGCAGAGATTGCAGTGAGCCAAGATTGTGCCACTGTACTCCAGGCTGGGCGATAGGGCGAGACTCTGTCTCAAAAAAAAAAGAAAAAAAGAATAGAATTTTTTAAATAGTAGGGATAATATATAATTATCTTATTTTTTAAAATCAGTAAGGTACTTTTTTACCCTTAATGTAAAAAACAAAGGATGAAATTGGGAGATATCACTTAATAAAATGCTTTCCATTGTCATTTAGCAGAACCTGTCTAAACAAAAGCCAGGAAACTAACCTAAGTCATCTTATACCCAGAGAAATGTATTGGGACCATCATTAAAAATTTACCTCATTCTCTGCTGTTCACAGAGTAAAAACTTCTATATCCCAAACATCTGTGAATAGTCATATATGTTATCATGTTAGGAAAAAAGAAAGTATTAACCATCTCTTTATACCTGTTTCAATAAAGTAAAGAGACTCCCACTAATTAGAAACTTATGAAGAACATAATACTAAAAGTGAATTACTTTAGTTAAAAAAAAAATAATATTAAAGGAATTAATAGATCAGGAGTGAAAGGAGAAAAACATTTTTATTTAACCTTAAGTATTGAATGTCTACATTGCCCAAATTCATTCGATAATTATTCAAATATTTTTACCTAATTTTAGCTTTTAATATTCATTAATTGGGTAACAAAAATACATATAAAAATAATTAGTAACTTAAATTCCTAAACCCAGAACACTTTTTTATATAAGCTTCATTGATTATATTCATATAAATTTATTCTACATATAAAATAAAAGAGGAAAACTTACTTTCACCCTCCTAATAGCATAGGTATGACCAAGAAGTTCAAACACTGGTTGCCGTACATTCCTTAAGTCCCAGCCTCTCAAACTACAGTCAACCGCCCCTGTCACCAGCAAATTCTAAAAACAATTTAGAGAAAAATAAACCGTGACATCTTTGCAGAGCAGTATGCAGGCTTTCCTACCAGAAACAACATCTATTTTCTGATAATTATTTAATATGAACCCAGGAGTCATTTTTGAGAAGCTGTATAATGAGTATCAACATTAATAGCAAAAAAATAATATGACTTGTGAGAAAAAGAACTCAATATGCTTTAAGTACATGATGGAACACTACAACTGAAAAAGGCATAGTTCCAAATAGCATTGTGGATTTTCTCATTCACCTTTAGCAGTGGCATTCAGTACCTAAGGGATTAAAAATGTTATCCGACAAATGAACCCAGCTTTCTCTTCAAAAGGTTTTCCCTGGAATCCCGGCACCCTTGAGAGGCAAAGGTGGGAAGGTCACTTGAGGCCAGGAATTTGAGACCAGCATGGGCAATAAAGCAAGATCCTGTCTACACGGAAAATTAAAACATTAGCCAGGCGTGGTAGCACACGCCTGTAGTTTTAGCTACTTGAGAGGCTGAGTGATGCAGAAGGATTGTGTGAGTCCAAGAGTTCAAAGCTACAGTGTGCTATGATCGCCCCACTGTATGTCAGCCTGGATGACAGAGCAATATCCTCTCTCTAAAAATAATAAAATTAAAAATTAAAAAAGAGTTTCAAGGCTGGGTGGACTGGTTCACTCCTATAATCCCAGCACTTTGGGAGGGTGACGCTGATAGATTACTTGAGCCCAGGAGTTTGAGACCAGCCTGGGCAACACAGTGAAACCCTGGCTCTAAAAAGCAAACACACAAACAAAATTTTCAACATAGTCTGAGGATTTTCCAGGTATTAAAAGGCAAGAGGTCTGTTCATTTAAGGACATCTGAAAAAGCAAGGGCTAGGAATTAAATTTTTCCATGTTCTCTAAATCAAAATTAATCATTGTTTCCAACTCTCCTGGACCAAGTCTTAATACAATATCTAATCATAACCAAGAATGTAATCAAATAGTGGTGAATCTATCTAGTCCGGCTTTACAAATTCTGCTATCTAGACCCCCAAGTGAACCCAGAGGTCCTGGCTGAACAGGCCAAATGCTGGGTCTACACTCAGTCCACCCCACATAACCCAGAACAATGTTCTGGTGCAATGTATTTAAGTTGGTGCAATGTATTTAAGTTATTGCCATTACTTTCAATGGCAAAAACCGCGATTACTTTTGCACCAACCTAATATTGTCTGAATATGTTGGGCTTTAGTGTAAACTAATTTGAAGAAAAGTTTCCATGATTAGAAAATAATTTTTATAAACCACTCTCAAACGTCTATCAGCATCTTTCTTTAGAATTCCCAAACATCTAATATATAAGCCATAATTAATTTTCCAATATGAAAAATTCATTTATGAGTCTGAATCCGTGGTCATCAGCATTGAAATGTTTAGATTGAGTAACATCAGTGCATACGTACTATATTTTCTTTTAACTTATTTTACTTATTTTTATTTAAAGAACTCTGCCAATACACTGCTCTTTTAACTTTAATTAATTTAAAACTGGGAAAAAAGCAAAGCATACATTTTACCTATTTGTCACAGCCAACAGACCACTTCAGGGACATAAATACAGTCATGCATCACTTAATGATGGGGATATACTTTGAGAAATATGGCATTAGCTAATTTCATCTTTGCATGAACATCACAGAGTGTACTTACACAAACCTAAATGGTACAGCCTACTACAGCAGGTATAGGCTACATGGTATAGCCTATTACTCCTAGGCTACAAGCCTATACAGCATGTTACTGTACTGAATACTGTAGGCTACTGTTCTGTATCCAAACATAGAAAAGGTACAGTAAAAATACAGTATGGAAGATAAAAATGGTAATAGGGCACTTACCATGAATGGAGCTTACAAAACTGGAAATTACTCTGGGTGAGTTAGTGAGTGAGTGGTGAATGAATGTGAAGGCCTAGAACATTACTGTACACTAAATTTAGTTTTTGAATTTTTTTTTTTTGAGATGGAATCTTGCTCTGTTGCCAGGCTGGAGTGCAGTGGCACGATCTGGGCTCACTGTAACCTCTGCCTCCTGGGTTCAAGCGATTCTCCTGCCTCAGCCTCTCAAGGCTAAGACTACAGGCATGCATCATCAAGCCCAGCTATTTTTTGTATTTTTAGCAGAGACAGGGTTTCACCATATTGGCCAAGATGGTCTTGATCTCTTGATCTCGTGATCCACCCACCTCGGCCTTCCAAAGTGCTGGGATTACAGGTGTGAGCCACCATGCCTGGCCAATTTCCTTTCTTTGATAATAAATTAACCTTAGCTTACCGTAACTTTTTTGCTTTGTAAACTTTCTAATTTTTTTTAACTTTTTGACTCTTGATAATAACAAAACTTAAAACCCAAACACATTGTACAGCTATATAAAAATATTTTCTTTCTTTATATCCTTATAAGCTTTTTTCTATGTTTAAATTGTTTTTAACTTTTTAAACTCGTTTGTAAAAAACTAAGACACACACACATTAGTTTAGGACTACACTGAGTCAGGATTATCAATATCACTGTCTTCTACCTCCACATCTTGTCCTGCTGGAAGGTCTTTGTGGGCAAGAGGAATTTTTCAGCTCCATTATAATCTTATGGGCCCTGTCATATACACAATCTGTCACTGGCTGAAATGTTGTTATGCGGTGCATGACTACAGTACATTAACACATATTTAATCCATTGCTATCTCTAATTCATATGCTCATGTGGTTAACTGAAGCTTTAAAAAAGTTGCACACGGACACTTATCTTACAGAGGCATGAAAATTGGTTAGGCTTAAAGAGGAAGATGAAACAGAAAAATTTAAAAACTGATGGACTGTCAAATTAAAAATCAAGTTACAAATAGCTCAACAGCCTGACTAGCAAGGTGAAAAAGAAATAAAAGCAAAAGATGATACAAAATTGCAGGGTTAAAAGCAATAAAGAAAAAAATTACATAAATTGGTAAGGCAGTTTCCCAAAACAAACAAGTAAGGATGCACTGTTGAACTTTGAGAATTTCTGTTTCTTATTTTGCCTGTTTTATGAGCACTTAAATCCAATTAATGCTAATGCAGGTCAGTCACAATCATTAATTAGAAAGGAAAGGGACAGAATTTAACTTAATGGTCCAGGAACACCACCAAAGTCCACATAAACAAAGATAAATAAAATTTAGAACATTTTAACATTAGGAAGGACAGAAGCTCAGGATAGAGCCATACACTATACCTCATTGTATTTACACCAGTCACAACTCAAGATTTCTGCCTGATGTGCTGGAATCACGATTCTCACTCCTGCTGCTTTCACATCCCATATTCTCAGAGTTTGATCACCTGGTAAAAAAATAAAGCCTTGATCATTTCCCATCACACCACCTGAATGCGCAGTGACGTGTGTTAATAATGATAAGTCAAGTAAAAATACACTGCTTTCACTGTTAGACTATTGCCACCTTTAGACTTATTTTTTAAACCATAATAATGTATAAGAACTATTCAAATGAAGGAATACAAAAAGTAATGTTGCACCGTGATAATGCTTAAAGGAGGAAAATTGAATCTCACACTGAGATAAACACAATATTGATGAAACACACACCACACCTGGTGCATTTTTCTTTAAGGCAGGAAAGGCCCTGAAAATTCTCATGTTAGGAAATAAAGTGATCACTCTGTATCAGTATATTGTACTAGAAACCAACAACAGAGTAACAGTTTTACTGCTAAAGGCAGGCAAAGTCTACCAAGCCAAAGTGGAGAATTTTTTACTTTTCATTTTTCAAGTACACTATATTTTAGTGGGCAAGCTATAGGTGTATTTTTCTACAAAAAAAAAAAAAAGAAGAAGAAAAGAAAAGAAAGAAAGAAAGCTAAAAACATTTATTTATTTATTTATTTTATTTTATTTTTTGAGACAGAGTCTTGCTCTATTGCCCAGATGGAGTACACTGGCACGATCTTAGCTCATTGTAACCTCCACCTCCTGGGTTCAAGCAATTCTTGTGCCTCAGCACCTCCCCTGCCCCCAAAGTAGCTGGGATTACAGATGCATGCCACCTTGCCCAGCTAATTTTTGTATTTTTAGTAGAGACAAGGTTTCAGCTGGGTACAATGGCTCATGCCTGTAATCCTTGCACTTTGGGAGGCCAAGGCGGGCATATCACCTGAGGTCAGGAGTTTGAGACCAGCCTGGACATGATGAAACCTTGCCTCTACTAAAAATACAAAAAATTAGCCACATGGTAGTGGCCAACTGTAATCCCAGCTACTTGGAAGGCTGAGGCAGAAGAATCACTTGAATCTGGGAGGTGGAGGTTGCAGTGAGCCAAGACAGCGCCACTGCACTCCAAACCGGGCAACAAGAGAAAATTACATCTCAAAAAAAAAAAAAAAAAAAGAGAGAGATGAGATTTCACCATGTTGGCCAGGCAGGTCTCAAATTCCTGACCTCACGTGATCCTCCCACCTTGGCTTCCCAAAGTGCTGGGATTACAGGTGTGAGCTACCGCGCCTGGCCAACAAGCTAAAAACATTTTAAGATTACACTTTGCATTATTACAAAAGTAGTTTGCATTACTTAACTGCATAGTCACCTCGATTAAATATTTTATATGTTGTTTGCCTCCAATTTTTCTAAACTATAAGGAAACAAAGGATGACAGGATGAATAAAATCCAGAATATATATACCTACCTCAAAAGTAAAATATAAACAACTGATGATAGGAGAAAACCAGTTCTGTGTAATGAAACACATGTGGTTTCTGGCATGATAGCAGGTAGGATCTTGAATCCCATTTTGTGGTTATAGGACCCTGCATAGGATATGTAATATCTCTGAGACTGATTCCTCATTTCTAAAAGAGATACAAAATGTCTAACACGCAGCGCTGTCTAAGAATTTAATCAAGTTTCTGTAAAGCACCTGGCATGGTCTCTAACACATAGCAGACACTGCCAAATATGGTATATAAAAACGCTAAATTTTTAAAGCATCTTTTACTTATCTACATATATTTTCCTATATTTCTAATTCTAAATCATATATTGTTAAGCTAAATTTAGCTATCCTAGGCAATTTTTTTTTTGGCTTCTTTGGAAGTTGCTTCAGAAAGATTAGAAATATGTGGGCAGTAACGAAATGCTGAGATTAAGAACAGGGCCTTAATAAAAAAAGAGTTCCGGAGCTTGGTTCTAATCCAGCTCAATCATTCGGTGGTCACTGATGCTTAATCAAGTTACTTTGCTGATCTTCAGTTTCCTACCTACAATAAAATAACTGCCTTGTAAGGCTGAAATGAGACAAGGTAGTAGCATAAATATGGTACCAGATAAGCAGTAACCCCTCAGTGTTTTTTTTAAATGAGAAAAAAATACCCATTAGAAATTATTGCTGTCCCCTAATAATAATAACATAAATAATAGCTAATACTTATTAAGTGCTTCCAATGTGCCACATACTGTTCTAAGTATTTTATACATATTTTTTCTGAAAACATCACAACTATATAAAGTAGGAATTTGGATATAAACAAAAAGTAATTGTATAGTACTATACAAATGAGCAAACTGCAGCAGATAGAGATGAAATAACTCACCCAGGATAGTAAGCAATAGAAGGAGGACCTGGAACAGAGCCCAGGCAGTCTGGGTCCCCAGCCTGTGCACTTTATAACTTTACAGCTACACTGTGCTGCTGCCTCCTTGTGTTGCTGGAGGACAAATGCCAAACAATCAATGCTGGCTGATTCTGGAGGAATTATTTTAATTCTTTTAATTTCCAGGAAGGAGTACAGAGGTGCGATCTCGGCTCACTGCAACCTCTGCCTCCCAGACTCAAACAATCCTCCCACCTCAGCCTCCCGAGTAGCTGGTACTACAGGCGCAAATCACCATGCCCAGCTCTATTTTTGGTAGAGACAGGGTTTTGCCATGTTGGCCAGGCTGGTCTCCAGCTCCTCAGCTCAAGCAATCCACCCGCCTCAGCCTCCCAAAGTGCTGGGATTATAGGCGTGAGCCACTGCACCCAGCCCTATGTTAGTTTTTCTATAAATTGGAGAAAAATCTCTATTATATTTTCAATACCACTTCCCATCCTCCCTGCCCAGAGGCCACAACAGTCATGAATTTGGTCCACAGCCCATTAGTCTGCGTTTTGGTAATACTTTTATTACATTTTAATGGATCCACAAATATGGACTACTACTTTGTATGTAGAATTTTTTTCCTTTTTTGATTTAAAAATACTGTCTCGCTATGTTTTTTAAAAAAAGGTTGAAAACCACTTTGATAGATGAGAGTAATGAACATTTTTGGACCTACCTAAGGATGGTACCACCGTCCACAGTACCTCATTCCTTGCTCTGACCACAGCTGACAGGTCAAAGTGGGGTACTTGGGATTTTTCCGAACTTCAACTGAAAAATAATGTCAGTCCCTCTTCTATGGCACAATTTACAAATTATAAAATTCAGGACCCACTGGTGACAACATATCTCATTGTGAAAAAGGAATGATGAGTTTGAAAGTACCAAAAGGAAATTGTTCAGGATTGGTAAAGGTTAGAGCCTCAAATAACTCCAAGGGTCCTCATTATAATCACTGTCTGTGGTCTAGCCCCCAGTCAGTAGAATTTGTTTCCAGAATGCCAAAGAGCTTGGATGAAATGATCTCTCATGACTTTTTCCAGCCTTCAGTGTATAAGGCAGGGTGACGTGGATGTCTATTGTGTGGTCTTCCCAGTAATACCCTTTTTCTAGGAACAGCATGTCCTTTTCTCACCAAGTGGTTCTATAAAGACTTACACCTCAACATAATTGACTGGCCAAAGGCAGGTCCAGGCAAGGCCAAACGCAGTACCTCATTCCCCGCTCTGACTACAGCCGAAAAGGTCAAAGGTAGGTACTTGGGATTTTTCTGAACTGTAACTGAAAAAATAATGTCTGTCCTTCTCTTATGGTAGCATTTACAACTTATAAAATTCAGGAGGCTGGGCATAGTGGGTTACACCTGTAATCCCAGCACTTTGAGGGGCTAAGGCAGGGGGACTGCTTGAGTTCAGGAGTTTGAGACCAGCCTGAGCAATATAGTGAGACTCTGTTTCTACAAAACATTTAAAAATTAACTGGGCATGGTGGCACACACCTGTAGTCCCAGCTACTCCAAAAGTTGAGGTAGGAGTGTTGATTGAGTCCAGGAGGTCGAGGCTGCAGTGCGCCATAACTGCAATACTGCACTCCAGCCTCGGTGACAGAATAAGACCTTGTCTCAAAAATAGAAAAATAGGCCAGGGGCAGTGGCTCATGCCTGTAATCCCAGCACTTTGGGAGGCTAAAGCAGGTGGATCACTTGAGGCCAGGCATTTGAGACCAGCCCAGCCAACATGGCAAAACTCTGTCTCTACTAAAAATACAAAAAAATAAATTAGCCAGGCATGGTGGTATACACCTGTAATCCCAGCTGCTCAGGAGGCTTGAGTATAAGAATTACTTGAACCCCAGAGGTAGAGGATGCAGTGAGCTAAGATTACACCACTGCGCTCCAGCCTGGGCAATGGAGCGAGATTCTGTCTCAAAAAAAATGGAGCGAGATTCTGTCTCAAAAAAAATTATATATATAATATATATATATATGTTGATGAGCTACTTGGTGGCCACGTGTCTTACTGTGTGGAGAAAGCCAGTCTGCAGAGTCAAGTGAACAAGTAGGGAAAGTCCAGATGAGAGACAGAATGTGACCTGGGGCCTTTCAAGCAGCCCTTCCCTTTCTGGGATATGCTATTTAACAAATTTTGCAAAGATATAACACAGTCCCAGTTCTATCACTTGTAGGCAAAGGAAATTACTCATTGTCATAAGGGAGTGAAGGGTATTCTGCTGAGGCTTCAGTCTCCCGAAGCTAGCTCCAAAGAAAACCATTTGATTAAGCATGAGGCTTCCATTAAAACACATAAAATGCCTAAATAATATATACCAGCTTTCAGGAATTTATATCTAATACTAGGTTGAAACTATAAACTCTGCTATAGCTATAGCACTGTCTCAAGATCAATGAGTTTGGGTTCACACTAATTATACATGAGTATGTGAATCGATTTAAAGTACCAAAAGAGGCCAGGCGTCGTGGCTCACGCCTGTAATCCTAGCACTTTGGAAGGTCAAGGTAGGCAGATCGTTTGAGTTCAGGAGTTCCAGACCCACCTGGGCAACCACATAATCCTGTCTCTACAGAAAATACAAAAATTAGTCAGGCTTAGTAGCATGCACCTGTAGTCCCAGCTACTCAGGGAGCTGAGGTGGGAGGATTGCTTGAGCCTAGGAGTTGGAGGCTGCAGTGAGCTGAGATTGTGTCGCTGCATTCCAGCCTGGGTGACAGAGCCAGACTCTGTCTCAAAAAATAAAAATAAAAAAATCTACAAGTACTTAAACATTACAGTGAAAGCGGACTAGGAGATTAAGAATTGTTATTGTAGCAATAATATGAATGAGTCTCACAAGAGCTAATGCTGTGAAAGAAACCAGACACAAAGGTATAAAAACAGGTAACACGAATCCATGTTATTGGAAGGCCACAGTGTTCACCTGGGATGGGAGGTGGTGAGAAGGCCCTCTGGGAATGTTCTGTTTCTTCATCGGGGTGCCAGTTACAAGGATTTGTTCATTGTAAGAATTTGCCAAATTGTATACTAAGATTATGCACTGTTCAGTATGTGTATTATGCTTCAATAGAAGATTAAACAACACAACGACAAAGATTATATCTCTGGCACAACAGTTCTGTTCCATACCACCATTTTCATGCAACATTAAAAAAAAAAAAAAAAGAGCCATAGTTTGAGCTGTCCCCTATTGCAGTTAATTTAACAGGCACAAAAATGTGAAGACTGCTGGGCAGTAGCTGAGAAGTCCACTTCCTTGATGGCAACTCCTGATGTAACCATTTGGCACTTTGTCCTCGCCATTTTGTTTTCTTCTGACCAAATGGTATAATGACTCATTCAAGTCTTTCAGCTGCCAGGACATCTGTATTTATGTTGTTTCTTAAATTGAATTTTCTAGACAATTGGCCTTTCACTGACAGGCAGACATTTATCAGGGCCTGTGATGGTGCCATAGACTCACCTGAATTGCCAGATTCTCTTATCAGTTGCAGACCTGCCACTGACAGAACCGGTGAATTTTTTTTTTTTTTTTTTTTTACTGAGACAGACACTCTGTTGCCCAGACTGGAGTACAGTGGTGCAATCTCAGCTCACTGCAACCTCTGCCTCTTGAGTTCAAGGGATTCTCCTGCCTTAGCCTCCCAGTAGCTGGATTACAGGTGCCCACCACCACGCCCAGCTAATGTTTTTGAGTTTTTAGTAGAGACGGGGTTTCACCATGTTTGTCAGGCTAGTCTCGAACTCCTAACCTCAAGTGATCTGCCCGCCTTGGCCTCCTAAAGTGTGAGGATTACAGGCATGAGCCACTGTGCCCGGCTGGAACCAGTGAATTTAAATGTACAGTATGGACAAGGAAGTGCTGGCTGTTACTATGTCTAATTTCAAATTGCAGCAGGTAAGAGGAAGTTGCATAAGGAGAATGAGTGTAAACACAGAATCTAAAACTGGGAAGTGAACTGAGTAGCAAAAGGGTACTTTGGGGCCAACGTAATATAACCTAACCAAAATGCCCTGTGCCTCTTGGATGTAATATAACTTTTTCTTACAACAGAATGAGGTGTGCTTTAACTACTGAATCCCATACATTCAGGCATGGTTATGACTTATGCAATTAGATGGAGTCTGTGACAACAATAATTTAGTTTTAAATGATTCCAAGGATAATTTACTTCATATTAATCCTCTTTATAAAAAGAGCTCAAATATTCTTCCCTTCTATCTCATATAATTTAGAAATATGAATTCTGTACTAACACAGCTATCATGAATTAGGCAAAATGCAATGTCTTTAGGGAACTCTGCTATGGAAGGTAAATCTAGATCTATTAATAGTTCTCTAAAACTTCCCTCATTTTGGCCTGTCTTAATTTAGCTAATGATAACAAATTTGATTCTAGATTTGCAAAACTATACAACCTCGAAGGTGACTAAATTCTTGGAGTAAACTAAATGCTACATTCTCATATCTTACATTAAAATATAAATTGTTGTAATCAGTTGAAAGATATACTTAACTGTATGTGTGCAACAGGATAAGACATAAAAATATATCTTGACTGCCTATCACATAAGCTTCCACCATGAAAAACAAGTATTTTACAACTATGAGTTCCATACTACAAACTTTGCCGTTGAGATTACTTTATGCAAAGATTATGTTATGGCTTATAACATGCACTTGTCTGTAAGCAAGAAGACAAAGCAAGTGAATAAAGATAAACTCACTAACAAAACTGAGAAAAAACTAAGCAGTTCTCCAACTAAAGAACCCAATTCTCTGAATTCAGCACTGAAACCATCCTGTAGGTTTCCAAAAAAAAAAGGAGTTGAGTATATTCCTTCAAAAACAGACACGCAATTCCCATTACCTCAAATAGAACTAAGCTGTCAAGTTGGCATCTCAAACAGAGCTCTTCCATAGACTAGCACAGTGCTTCCCAAATTGGGCTGCTCACTAGATTCAGCTGGGATTTAAAAATATATCTCAGAGAGGTATTCTGTCCTTTTATTCAGCAAGACTAAGATGAAGCCCAGAATTCTGCTGCTGTTTTTTTAAGCTCCCCTAGTGGTTCTGATGATTAGCTAGATTTTGGAATCACTAGACTAGTATGTTACTAGTCCATCCATTCCAGATTCTACCTACAGCAAGTTACTCTAGAGCTCTGTCCTAAGAGTTTTAGTTCTCAGATAAGCACTAACTGTCCATTGTTATAGCACATATACACTGCAAAGGCCATTGTGATGGTCCTCAAATATACTCTGTTCTCTCCACATTCCAACTTTTGCTTCCTGCTTCTTATTTTCTAACTCTTACTTGTTCATAAGGCAGCAGCTTAGACTATTTCTTTAGGTAAGTGATCTGACCAGCCAACCCTGACAAGCTCAGGAATCCATTTATACATTTCCACAGAATTCTGGGCACACGTGTTAATAAGAAGAGGTAACACTTAAGGCCGGGTGCAGTGGCTCATACCTGTAATCCCAGCACTTTGGGAGGCTGAGGCAGGAAGACTGCTTGAGCCCAGGAGTTCTAGACCAGCCTGGACAACACAGTGAAACCCTGTCTCTACCAAAACTACAAAAATTAGCCAGGCACGGTGATGCATGCCTGTGGTCCCAGCTAGTAGGCTGAAGTGGGAGGACTGTTTGAGCCTGGGAAGCAGAGATTTTAGTGAGCTGAGATGGCACCACTGCCATCCTGGGCAACAGAGCCAGATCCTGTCTCAAAAAAAAAAAAAAAAAAAAAAGGTAATACAGAGCATTTACTCTACCAGTCACTGTTCTAACTAAGCCCTTTATGTACATCAGCCACTTAATCCTCCTCGAAACTTCATGATGTAGATACCATTATCACCTTGATTTAGAAATGAGGAATGAGGAGACAGAGGTTAAACAGCATGACCAAAGAACGTCTCATAACAGCAGGAAAGTAGAACTTGACCCGAGGCAGTCCAGCTCCAGAATCCTTGTTCCTGACCACTGTGCTATATTACCTCTCCTTCAAAAAACTTCACAGTCTTTATCATTAGCTGCTTCTAGATTTTGTCTTAGCATTCCTCTTTCCTACTGGACTACATGCTCTAGGAGGGCAGGAACTCCATCTGTTTTCCTCACTGAATCTCCAGTGCCCAGTAAATGATGGACATTCAATAAATATCTGACTGACTCACTGGTAATGTCCTTCTCAACAATCAAAATGAACTCAGATATGTTTTAAAAATTCAAGTAAGATGGTTACTCCCGTATCTAATAACAATCAAAAATATTTTAGTGTTTGGCTCTGTAAGGCATTCAGCTATGTAAAAGAATACACAAGTGTTACAGGAAATGTATGAAAACAAGGGAAGCAAAGATGATCTAAGCACTGTATTTGCTTACAAATGCATGGTACATAGCTCAGTAAATAAATGCTCTTGTATTTGAAATGGCTAAGGCACAATGAGAGTTCTGGAGCTTGCCTTGGCTTTTTACTATACCAAAACTCCTTCCAATATTTTTGCAGAGTGGAAGAAGAACTTTGAATCTTCTAAAAAGTACTAAGTAGACTAATATTTATAAATCATCACAAAGGATTATTTCAGGAAAATAGCAAAGTTTGATAAATCAATCTTCCAATGAGTTCCCCAAGTCATAAAAACTGGCAGAAAACAGCTTTACTGTAACCATTTCCCAAGGAAAGTTTTTAAAGAACATATTTTGGAGCTTACAGGTCCAACACCTGATTTTCATCAAATCCCCTCTGATTTATCTGAAGCCTTAGATGGGCAGACAATTTAGTGAATACTGGCCCCTTAGGTGCTCTGACTTACTGCAATCAATAGCTTTAGTTACCAATTATAAGCCAATGATACAATTTTTATTCACAAGGTCAGACTTCTCAGTTCCAAATTCAGCTTGCTCATTGACAAGCAGATGTGTGTCTCAGAGGTTCTGTAACAGTGTTCTAAAACAAAACTCAATAACTTCTTTTTCAAACATAGATCATATCTCAGTTATAACATTATCATCCACGAATTTGTCCTTGCAAAATTATTCTTTAGGAGCTAGAATCATCAAAAAGTAACCTGAACCTCAGCTAATTCTTGTAAAGAGGTTGACAAAGAGGAAAGTCTTAAAAGCACAAAAGAATAGTGAGACTCTTGTTTTCTCTCTGAATCTAAGGTACACAGTGCCACCTAATGGGAAAAACAAGGCTACCTATTCACTACAAGTAAGGCTTTTGGCAAATACAGAATTATTTACCTGAGGCTGAAGCAAAACAACCAGGGACGTGGGGAGACCAGATTGTGCTATAAATGACATTTTCATGGCCTCTAAAGGTGCACAGAGACTTTCCGACAGTTGGATCCCACTACAAATAAATGAATAGATCAATTACTCAAGAGGGATAAATTCAAATTTATGCTTTTACACATACTATTTATACCCATAAACAATATACATTTATATATACACATACAATATACATGTAGATATCAAGGATTTTTAAAGCTCTATTTTGATATAAAGCAAGACGGTATTTAAGGGCCAAACTAATGCTGAGCTAACTATTAGTTTACAGCCAAAAGTTTACAAAATGTTAAGTTCTAATAAATGTTTTAATTTTTTTTAAAGAAAATCAGCTGTCCAATCATAAAGCTACAGAAGTATGTTTGGAAAAGAAAAAAAGATTCAGTAGAAGCTCTAGAGAAGGGAATATTCATTTTTGAATATAATAATGCTAACATACCAATTTGACAGTTTGATCCCATGAGCCAGACACCACAAGCTGTTCACCTCTGGTTTGGCTCCAATCAACACTATACACCTAAAAACATTTGAAAGTATTTAGAAAGCAAAAGAGCATCAAGTTCAACACTGCTTTTTATCTCTTGTTATATAATAGTGAGAGGCAGAACGACTAATTTACTATGTCAAAACATCAAATAATTCCTATCCATCTCAACACAGTGTCTGACAAATGAAAGGTTGATCTTGTCCTTTCCCCCAGACTTATTCCTTACAGATAAGACTCCATTTTGCTTTAATAGAATTCTACAGAATACTTCCAAACCTTCTTCACTAAAACAAATTACACATATTTTAAAACCTACCAACAAATCACTGTTTGCAGCTCCACAAAGAAATGTCAAAGCAGATTAGAAAGTTAGTCATCTAAAAAAGCTTGCTGGGTCAATGTTTATCGGAAAGCATTAAAATTCAATTAATATCCCTATCTGGCCTTTCTTAGAAAAAGCTTGCAGGAACCAGGTGATCCTTCCAGATCTCTTGGTAAACAGTTTTAGTTATCCAATACTGCCATTCTAATGTATGCTTCACTCCTCTCAAGGAACCATTTCAAATGAACCATTTGAAAACTTTTGGAAATGTTTTCATTCTTTCCTTTTATATAACAGATTATACACAGATCACTCCTGTAAACTAAGTTCAACAAAATATGTGCATAATTATTCTTTACAAAATTAGTCCTGACGGGGACCTGAGTATATGACCTTCATGTGATCAGTCAGCAGGTGACTTTGAATCTTATTACTCTTCCCAACATATATGTAGGAAGTATGAGTAGCTGGGCTTAAGTCACTTAAGTGTGGGTTACTTGTTCTCTGCTGCCCACTACTATGTCAAGCTATGTTGGAGGCTGAGGGAAAAAAACATCAGTAATACTGATCCTGTCTTTATTTAAACTGTTGATGCTTTGTCACTTGTAAGCAGAATCTTAAAAAGTCAAACTTAAGAGAAGCATACTGTAGAATAGTGTTTGCCAGGGGCTGGGGGTGGGGGAAATGAGGCTATATCGGTCAAAGGATATAAACTTTTAGTTATAAGATGAATACTTTCTAGAGATTCAATGTACAGCATGGTAACTATAATAAATAATAATGTATTACTGAATACTTGAAATTGTATACTTAAAATTTGCTGAGTAGATCTTAAATGTTCTTACCTCACACATAAAAAATGGTAACTATTCAAGTGATGGATATGCTAATTAGCTTGATTGTAGGAATCATTACTCAAGATTTACTTAGATCAAAACACTAAGCTGCACAAGTTAGTTTTGTTTTGTTTTGTTTCGTTTCCTGAAACAGAGTATTGCTCTGTTGCTCAGGCTGGAGTGCAATGGCACAATCTTGGATCACTGCAGCCATGACGTCCTGGGCTCAAGTGGTCCTCCCACCTCAGCCTCTTAAGTAGCTGGAGTCACGCTTGCATGCCACCACACCCAGTTAATTTTTTTTTTTTAATTTGTAGAGACAGTGTCTCACATATTGCCCAGGCTGGTCCCAAACTGCTAGGCTCAAGCAGTCCTACCACCTCAGCCTCCCAAAGTGCTAGGATTACAGGCGCGAGCACCATGCCCAGCTTACAAATTTTTATTTGCCAATCATAAAAAACCTGGAAAAAAGTTTAATAAAATTATATTAAGCTTCAAAAAAAGAAAAAATAAATAAAATATTAATATTTTGTTCATCATAAGTTTTGGCATTAATTTTTATTTTTAAAAACATTATATTAAATTACACTTATTATCAAGTTTTTTAGGGCCCCCTTAAATTGTGTATCCAAAGCGAGTGCCTCATACATCCTACCCTAGTCCTGGCCCTGCTGCTGCCCATATTCATACAAAAGACAGAGGAGTAGCTGAAACACTAAAGGAAGCACAATCCAGCAACAGACAGCAGCTATGAAGGGAATAGAAGGGGCAGTGAAAACCAAAGAGCTGCTGTGGCCATCTGTTAGTTACAGATAGGAAAAAGACTGGTTTGGAAGCAATCACTGAAGATCTTGAGAGCTAAAGAGTTTGATTTTATCCTCTAAATTTCTCCTATAAAGGACCATATAGTAAATGGTAACTTTCTTCAGAAAAGGTACATTTCTTCTATAAAGGGCCATATGGTAAATATTTTAGACTTTCCAGGCTATTTGGTCACTGTCACAACCACTAAACCCAGATCTTGTAGCACAACAAGCAGCCATAGTCGATACTGAATGAATGGGCATGGCTTGGTTCCAATAAAACTTCATTTGTAAATTGAATTGCAGGCCAGATTCGGCCCTGGTACACATGTTGTAGTTTGCCAAACCTCTGTGCTAGGCTGATGTAAACAGTCAAAAATAAAAATAGCAAACTTTTATTGAACACTCTGAGTGCCAGATGCTGTTGATAAGGACTTTATGTATTTTATTTTACTTAATCTTCATTTATATGAAGTAAATACTAAGCCAAGGCCCAGAAAAGTTAAATAACTTGTCCAGAGCCTCAAAGTTAGTAAGGTGCAGAGATGAAATCTGAACCCAGGCAGCCTAATTGCAGAGCCCACCCTTATTTGCTATGCTAGGCTATCTGTACAGCATGCTACGTGAGGGCACTGTTGAATCAGAATTTCTTGGCTACCTTAAGCCATGATATCAAGGAAATAAAGCTCTACTCTTGCTGGTATCACCCTTTACTGGAGCTACATTTGGGCCCAGATTGACTCCATTGTGTTTTCATGAATTACCCATACACAAGATATTAAAGCCCCTGTCCACTTGTGAATTTCCATTTATCCATCAAGATGTGGCCCCGTTACATCCCTTATGAAATAAGCTTCCCCGATAAGCCCTTCAGTGAGTCATATGCTGCCTTCTACACGCTCCAACAGCAGCTCGCACCTACGTCTAAATCAGCATTTGCCATATTTTGTTTACTAAAAAGAATGTTAAACAACTGCCATATCTGCTAGATTTTGGAGACTCCTAATGAGCAAACATCTTGTACACATATGTTCATCATAGTACAATAGGCACTCAAATGCTGGTTAAAATAATTTAACCAATTGAATTTTTCTTTACAACCTCAATCATTGCTAGGTAGGTACAGAGAACTACTAACTAAATACTAGCATCATCAGCTCAGACTCCACTGCCTCCACACACTTCTGGTGTGATGCAGCAGGTGAAACCTTATGACTCTTCACCTTTTAAAACTGCAGGAGTCTCCATCGAAAGAGAACCCAGCCTGAATCAACGCCAAAGACAGGAAGTAAGAAAACCATGCTGATGGCACTGCTGCTGCCGGCTGTCTTCTGTTGCACAACCAAGTGGCAAGCATTAGGTCTCTATGACAGAGTTAACAATAGGACATACATGGTGGTGAAGTTAAAAATGGGATAATAAGAAAATAGGCTGAGTGTGGTGGCTCACGCCTGTAATCCCAGCACTTTGGGAGGCCGAGGCAGCTGGATCACTTAAGGCCAAGAGTTCAAGACCAGCCTGGCCAACACGGTGAAACCCCATCTCTACTAAAAACATAAAACTTAGCCAGGCATGATGGTGTGCACCTGTTGCTGTAGTCTCAGCTACCTGAGAGGCTGAGGCAGAAGAATTGCTCCTGGAAGGCAGAGGCTGCAGTGAGCTGAGATCATGCCATTGCACTCCAGGCTGGGTGACAGAGTGAGACCCTGTCTCAAAAAAAAAAAAAGAAAAGGAAATAAAGGCAACTCAATCTATAAATACTTTATGTGTTTTACTATGTTTACAATATTAGGATATAGGAAAGGAACTAACAGATCAGGAGACTGTGTGGGTTTTTTTTTTTTTTTTAATTAGAAAAAGAATGTAACTCATGCCTGTAATCCCAGCACTTTGGGAGGCCGAGGCAAGAGGACTGCTTGAGGCCACAAGTTCAAGACCAGCTTGGGCAATGTGGCGACACCCCATCTATGTAGAAAATTTAAAAATTAGCCAGGTGTGGTGACAGGTAACAGTAGTCCTAGCTACTCAGGAGGCTGGGGTGGGAGGACGACTTGAGCCCACAAGGTCAAGGTCAAGACAACAGTGAGCCATAATCATGCCACTGCACTCCAGCCTGGGTAACAGAAAGAGACCCTGTCTCAAAAAAAAAAAACACACAAATTATAGACATAAGCACAAAAGGGGTGCTTGGATGGAAGATTCAGCTTGGTGCTCAGAAGAGGATTATTGAAGCGGGGCCCTGAGGGCTGGCTAAAATGTCAATAGGCAAAAAAGCAGAGGTGAAATAGTAGCCAGAAAACTTCCCCAAAGACATATAGCACCCTCGGGGTCAGGGGTAGTAAACACTGCAAGATAACACCAAGGTTTTGTGGCTGAGGACTGTCAGTGATGGTGGCATTAATAAAAATGAAAGACTGAAGGAAAACAATGTAATTTTATATATACTGTGTTTGAGGTGACAGTAAGACAGGGTTTGGGCATTAACCTCAAGCTCTGAAAAAAGTTCACAGCCAGAGAGACGTTTGGGAGACAGCCGAAAAGGGAAGAATGAATTCCATTATCCCAACCTCAACCAATTCACTCATCTATTCCAGAAATACTTATTAAGCACCTACTATGTACTAGGCACGAGGAGAAGGGGGGCTAAAAATTTAGACAAGACCAGCCCCCATATTTTATTTTGGCAGCAGTAAACACGCTATAAATGTATAATTTAAAGTTGCAATTAAAAAAAAAAACTACCAAGAAAAAGCAGAGTAAGGAAAATAGAAAATAATGACAAGGGCAGGGGGTCACTTCTCAACACAATGGTCAGAAAGACCTCTCTGTGCAGAGACTTGAGTGCAGTTAAAGATTGAACTCTGCAGATCTGAGATGAAAGGCTCAGGTTACAGAGAACAGGGAAAGACCTTGAAGCAGGGAACAAGCTTACCAGATCTGGACACAGCAAGGTTGAATAGTTGGGAGGGATAAGATCCTAAAGGGAATTTGTGCATGATTTCTCTTAAGAGGTTATAACCATCAACCATAAGTTACCACTTAGATTAGCATCCTTCTAACTGCTCTCCCCATCCATTTTTGTTTACCTCCAATCCATTATCCATACTACATAAAAAGTAATCTTTATAAAATACAAATTAAATGTCACTCCCCTGTACAAATCCTTTCAGTGGTTTGCCAGTATATGCAGCTCCTACAACTTAGCATCTTCGCTCGACATTATGTGAGATTCATCCATGTTGATTCTTATTACCCAAAGGTCAAAATCATGCAAAACTATGCATGACTTAGGGATGCATACACATGTAATAAAAATAGAAAGAAAAGCAAAAAAAATACATAAATAGAAAATTCAGCCTAGCGGTTACTCCTAGGAAGAAAAAAAGGAGAGAGAGGAAGGATAGGACCAGAAAGGGTAACCAGGGAACACCAGTGGTAATGTTTCATTTCTTAAGCTAGATGGTGAATGTGTGTATTCAATACATCATTTTTATATCTTACATGTATTTTATAATGTATAAAATATTTCATAGACTTTTTAAATCTGCAGTGTCTTTCCACTGATCTTAGCACAATGGCCAAAACACGGACAGCTCCAAGCACATAGGCTCTAGATTGAGGTGCTCTTTCATTTGCCTCTAACACTACCCTGACCTCTCCACTTGAATAATTCATTTCTACTTCCCCTTTAGACCAAAGGATGCCCTCCCTGCCCCTTCCCCAGACAAATCCTCCCTTCCCACAGCACTGCATACATTCACAGTGCTTACCACATCAGACATTAGATAACCAGAAGCCTGCTTCTCAAGACAGGGCAGGGAGTCCAGGAGGGCAAGGGCACGCCTAATGTGTTCGTCTTCCCAGCTAGCCTGGTACAGTCTCTTGCACACAGTAGAGTTACTAAAAGTTTCTGGAATGAATGAGGGAAAAGAGAAACAAATCTGAATGGAAGGCACATCCCCTATTAAGTCTACTCTTCCATCTCTTCCTTATTCCCAGCCTCCCCCTCCACTCCCACTCAGATAGTGGCCATGGCAAACGGACAAATTAAATATAAAAAGGAAGAGAGACATGCAGTGCCCGACTTTATGCTTTAAGAGCAGGGTCCTCTAGAGGCCTATCTTATGAAATTACTCTTGGCAGTGGTGAAGAAAATTAACCAGGAAAATGGAAAAAGAAAAAAACCCACTGCACAATGTTTTGTGCTGCTTTATGAAATCTGAACCTCATCAAAACTACAGTTTGAGAGGACAAATTTTATTACTGAAACCAATTCCCAAAGAGCTCATCTTTAATCTACTATAAAGTATTGCCCTTTTTAAGTTGGTCTATTTAATTAAAAATTGTCAAATAGAAACTATGTCCAGAATTTTGATTCTTATCTGTATCAATACAAAGAAAAGGGACACTGACTTTTAATTACTGAGTGATTAGAATGGGCTATATATTTAAGGTGAAACTTAAATTTTCTCTTTTTTTCCTATTTTGAGACAGGGTCTCATTCCGTTCCCCAGCTGGAGTCTGGGCTCAATCAATCCTCCCACCTCAGCCTCCTGAGTAGCTGGGACCACAGTTGCACACCACAACACCAGCTAATTTTTTATATTTTTGTAGAGACAAGTTTTCACCATGTTAACCCAGGCTGGTCTCTAAATCCTGGGCTCAGGTAATCCTTCTGCCTAGGCCTTCTAAAGTGCTGGGATTACATGCATGAGCCACCATACCCGGCCCTGAAACTTACATTTTCCAAATTTTTCATTATGGAAATTTAAAAACATGCATAAAAGTAGAGAGAATAGTATAATAAACCCCAGGCACCTATTACACACCTGCCATAACAATCAGCATGTTGCCCATCGTGTTTTATCTGTCCCATCATTGACTGAATGACTGCTGGAGTATTTTAACATTAGACAGTTTTACCCCTAAATACCTCAGCAGATAAATCCTGTTCGTCTTTTTTACAGAAGCACTGGCCAGTTTCACACCAACAAGATTAACAATGGCTACTTAATATCATTTAACACTCAGTCCTTATTCATATTTCCCTGACTGTCCCAATAGTGTGTTGTTTCGTTTTGTTCACAGTCGGCTTATTTGAATCAGTATCCAAATAAGACCCACATTTTACACTTAGCTGTTACATCTTCTAAGTCTCTTCTAAGCTAGGACAGTCCTCATCCCCACATCTTGCTCTTCCTGCTCCTCATCCCATCGCATTTATTTGTTGAAGAAACCAAGTTACTGTTCTTGTAGAATGTCCTACCTTCTGGATTATCCCAATTATTTCCTCATGGTAGTAATTAACTTTTTACTCTACCCTTCCAATTTCCTCTAAATTAGAAGTTAGATCTGGATGCTTAATCAGATTCAGTTCATTTTTTTTAAGCTCCCAATTATATTAAGAAGCATACAATTTCTGGTTGACCCACTTTTAGTGATCCTAAAATTGTTCAGAGAATGTTTCAATCTTAAACTAATGGTTTTAGCGTCCACAATGATCCCTGCCTAGAGTCATTATTTCATTAGGGGCTACTAAATGGTGATTTTCTGTTATTCCTTCTGCGTTTATTAGCTAGAACTCTGTTATAAAAAACTTCTCTTATCAACTATTTTATAATACCACAATAAAACATACAAAAAATGAAGGGTAAATGCTTTGATTCTCTACTTTTATCAGTTTTCAGAATAGGAAGATTGTTGTCCTAATAATCCTCAATGGTGACTACATTTTTCCTAATCACAACTCCATCTCCATGTAAGAGGGGTGTGTGTGTGTGTGTGCATGTGTGTGTGTGTTGCTGAAATTTGCTTTCATTCTTTTGGATGTTCCAATAGTCTCATCTTCAGCCAGTGAGGGTCTCTTCAAGTTTTCTCTTCCCTTTCATATGTCACCAGTGGCCTTTCATAGCTTTCTTGCTTTCTGACACAAGAAGATGGAGTGCATTCCTGCCCAGTCCTAGAATAAATGACTTATCCAAAGACACTATTCCTTTTAGTGGCAAACAGTATTTAGAGACCATATTCAGGGTACTAAGAATATTCACTGCTACTTACTTGTCACTTCTTCTAAATCTTTACTGTGCAAAGAACTAGGAAATACGTAGTTTTTTTAGACAAAGAAAAATAAATCGCAAGTTCATATGACTATTCCCCATTCAACTTTAAGATCATTTCTACTTAACTTCTTTATTCTCATGAGGCTTTCCTCTCACTTTAAAACTTACAGTTTCTAATAACATAATTACTGGTATGCCTTATCCTACAATGTACACAAGTTTCAAAGTAACAGTGTTAATTTTCTGAATGCAGTTTCAAATTTCTTTCCAATTCTTTGTTTGTTTTTGTTTTTTGAGACAAGAGTCTCACTCTGCCGCCCAGGCTAGAGTGCAGTGGCACGATTTCACTCACTGCAACCTCTCCCTCCCGGGTTCAAGCAATTCTCCTGCCTCAGACTCCTGAGTAGCTGGGATTACAGGTGTGCACCACCACACCCAACTAATATTTATATTTTTAGTAGAGATGGGGTTTCACCATGTTGGCCAGGCTGGTCTCAAACTCCTGGCCTCAAGTAACCCACTCGCCTTGCTCTCCCAAAGTGCTGGGATTACAGGCACGAACTACCAGCCCAGCCCTAATTCTTTCTGTTTATCAGACTTATTAGGAATGTATAACCACAACACTGGGTTTTTAAAGTCACTTGAAATAATTATTTTCAATACCTAGTTATGGCATCAATTTGATAGACCTTTAGATTAATGTCCTTGTTTTTTTAGCAATTGCTTTTTCCTTTCCAACTTATGAATACATTGTGATTTTTGTTTTTTTTTTAGAGACAGTCTTGCTCTGCTGCCCAGGCTGGAGTGCAGTGGCGTGATCTCAGCTCACAGCAACCTCTGCCTCCCTGTATCAAGTGATTCTCCTGCCTCCGTCTCCTGAGTAGCTGAGACAACAGGCGTGCACCACCACACCCAGCTTATTTTCATATTTTTAGTAGAGATGGGGTTTCACCATGTTGGCCAGGATGGTCTCGATCTTGACCTCGTGATCCACCTATCTTGGCCTCCCAAAGTGCTGGGATTACAGGCGTGAGCCACCGCACCCAGCCCATTGGGATTCTTAATTACATAAAATATTTCAATGGTTCCAAGGTCAGAACTATAACACAAGTTATATTTGAAGAAATCTTATTTCCATTCTAGTCCCCTTTCCCCTGCTTTCTCCCTTACCCCCTTTCAAGGTAACCATTTTTATTATTTTTTAAATTATCTTTCCATTGTTTCTTTGTGAAAGGTATATATATATAATATATATTTATAATATATAATGGGTATGTACTTTTTAAATATAGAAGCATAGTATATAACAGGTATATAACCACATATATAAAACAGGCATATAACTATATATATATACCTGTTACATAGTATGCTTCTATTCCTCTCTTTATGTAAAACATAAATTTTAGATATATTTACATAGCTCTGCCAATAATTTCACTTCAAGTTAGCTTGCAGCAAAACTAAACATAATTTGTAGTTTCATATAAGTTTAAATTATCAAATAAGATTTCATAATTCTCCTACATATGCTTGCTAACAGATTCTAAAATGGGAGACACGGAATTTTAACTTTTATCTACAATTCACTAACTCACATCAGAGACATGCATAGTGTTTATCTTACAAATAAGTACAGCAAAAATAATTTTTTTAAAAAGAAAAAGAGACATGCATAGTGTTGACACCTACACTTCGTGTATGAGAGAGACTATAGATATAGTAGCAATAGTCATGCTTGAAAGTCCTTCTCCAACTGAACATATTCTATTATAGTTTCCATCTATTTAAAACTATCATTTTCTCTTCTTTAAAAAATTTTAGAAAGCATTGAGGTTAATTAATGTGTTGGGAATAATGATTTTGCAAAGTAAATCAAATCACTCCTTTTATTAAAGATTTTTTAAATCTACATTTTGAATATTACAATCCCCAAATTATTAGAAATCAAATGTATCAAGGTCATTAGAATTGAATGCTTATCAAGTCAAGGTGGTGGTTTCTAAACCATGCTGCACATTGCAATCATCTGGGAATCTTTAAGTAATAATGATGTCTGGCTCCAACCCCTAGACGTTGTGACCTGCGTATGAAGATTTTTAAAAGGTCCTGGCTGGACATGGTGGCTCATACCTGTAATCCCAGCACTTTGGGAGGCCAGGGCAGGAGGATCAAGAGGTCAGGAGTTTGAGACCAGCCTGGCCAACATGGTGAACTCCTGTCTCTACTAAAAATACAATATTAGCCAGGTGTGGTGGTGCATGCCTGTTATCCCAGATACCTGGAAGACTGAGGCAGGAGAATCACTTGAACCCAGAAGGCAGAGGTTGCAGGGAGCTGAGATCGCACCACTGTACTCCAGCCTGGGCAACAAGAGCGAAACCCCATCTCAAAAATAAAATAAAATAAAACTACAGAGTTAAGACAAGCCTTTGCACACCTTTTTTATGTTAAGTATTGGAATTCCAAATGCCTGAATTATAATCTAGTCCTACCTAATAGCTAATACCTGAAGAACTGAATTGAGTAGAAAATGGGTAATACTTACCTACCTATATATGTCCTGTTTTCTGCTCACAGTGTGTGGCCCAAAATCTACACAATCCATCTTTCTCCTGAATTTTCAAAGCATAAAGTCCAACCCCCACCATCCAGGTATTCAAGGCCCATCAGAATCAAATCCTTACCCAATTCTGTTACCTCATCTCCTACTACACACACTTTATGCTCTAGGCACACCAAAGGACATGTGGTTGTATGAACATGCCACCCTCTTTCACAGATCATAACTTTTGTAGATGCTCTCCTCCATCAGAAATGCCCTTTTCAGTTGGATGTGGTAGCTCATGCCTGTAATCCCAGCACTTTGGAGGCCAAAGCAAATAGATTGCTTAAGCCCAGGAGTTCAAGACCAGCTTGGGCAACATGGAGAAACCCCATCTCTACAAAAAATCCAAAACTTAGCCTGGCATGGTGGCACAGAACTGTAGACCCAGCTACTTGGGAGGTTGAGGAAGGAGGATTGCTTGAGCTTAGGAGGCCAAAGGATTGCTTGCCTCAGGAATCTGAGGTTGCAGTGAGCTGAGATTGTGCCACTGTATTCTACCTGGACAACAGAGTAAGACTCCATTATCAAAATGAAAACAAAACAACAAAAAAAGAAATGTCCCTTTACCTTTGGGCTGTCTAGCAAACTAACTGCCCAAGACTCAGGCCAAATAGCATCTCTTCTGTGGCAGTACCTGGTTCTCCTCTCTGTGCATCTTCTAGACACCTCTTTTCAACATCTACCATGTTGTATTGAATGGTTGGGTTTTGTGGGTTTTATTTTTTTAAATAAAAACCCACATGGGACCCTAAATGGTTTGTTTGCATGTCCCAGAACTAAAATCAGAGAACAGCACATGAGTCTTATTTACACCTGCATCATCAATGACTGGCACATACCTGGCATATCATATGTGCTACAAGTATAAATAGCTCTGCCTTTTTAATACTAGTCTAAACTTTAAAATATAAAACAAAGCCAAAAGAAGGTAAATGCTTTTAAAACATGAAAATTGAAAAGTGATGACATATCACAACCTAATGACAGTAAAATCCAAAAAGTGAGAACTGATTCAACTGACATGTAACTACAAACTATTTTTCTGTACAATCACAATGTTTACATGAAAAAGCTTTAAACTGCTATTATAAATTGCAATAAAATCTTACTGCATTAACCCACTGCAAAATGAATGGCTGGGCATGACTAAATATGCAAAAGGAAATATATCAAGTCCAACTATTTCCTCAATTTTTAAAAAAGAAAAAAAAGCAGGATACAAAGAAAGAAATGAAAAGGCCTTGGGTTGATAAATCCATTGTGCAGTTTTAAACATAAATGCATTTCTGAAGAAAACACACTGGTTTTAAATGGAGGACTGGTTGTCATTCTGAGTTAATACTTTTTATTGGTACCTGATATGGTTTGGCTTTGTGTCCCCACCCAAATCTCACTTGAATTGTAATCCCCACGTGTTGAGGCAGGGACCTGGTGGGAGGTGACTGGATCATGGCTGCAGTTTCCCCCATACTGTTCCAGTGATCATGAGTTTTCATGAGATCGGATGGTTTCAAAAGTGGCAGTTTCCCCTGCTCTCTCTCTCTCCTGTCACCTTCTGAAGGTGTCTGCTTCCTCTTCACCTTCCACCATAATTGTAAGTTTCCTAAGGCCTCCCTAGCTATATGAAACTATGAGTCAATTTAACCTCTTTCCTTTATAAACTACCCAGTCTCAAGTATTTCTTTATAGCAGTGTGAAAAAGGACTAATACAGAGAATTGGTACCGAGATAGTGAGGTACTGCTATAAAGATAATCTGAAAATGTAAAAGCAACTTTGGAACTGGGTAACAGGCAGAGGTTGGAACAGATTGAGGGTTCAGAAGAAGACAGCAAGATGTGGAAAAGCATGGAACTTCCTAAAGACTTCTTGAATGGTTCTGAACAAAATGCTAATAGTGATATGAACAATGAAGTTCCGGCTGAGGTGGTCTCAAATAGAGATGAGGAACTTATTGGGAACCGGAGTAAAGGTCAGTCATGCTATGCTTCAACAAAGAGACTGGTGGCATTTTGCCCCTGCCCTAGAGATCTGTGTAAGTTTAAACTTGAGAGAGATGACTTAGGGTATCTGGCAGAAGAGATTTCTAAGGACCACAGCATTCAAGAAATGGCCTGGTTGTTTCTAAAAGTGTATAGTCGCATGCATTCATGAAGAGAGGATCTGAATTTGGAACTTATATTTAGAAGGGAAGCAGCACATAACAGTTTAGAAAATTTGCAACCTAACCATGAGATAGAAAAGAAAAACCTATTTCCCAGGGAGAAATTCAAACATGCTGCAGAAATTTGCATAAGTAACAAGGAGTGGAATGTTAATAGCCAAGACAATGGGAAAATGTCTCCCGGGCATGTCAGAGATCTTTGTAGCAATCCCTCCCATCACAGGCCCAGAGGCCTAGGAGGGAAAAATGGTCTCATGGGCCTAAGCGGCCCTGCACTCTGTGCAGCCTCAAGACATGCCCTGCATCCCAGCTGCTCTAGCTCCAGCCATGGCTAAAAGGGGCCAAGGTACAGCTCAGGCCTTTCCTCTAAGGGTACAAGCCCCAAACCCTGGCAGTTTCCATGTTGTGTTGGGCCTGTGGGTGCCCAGAAGACAAGAGTTTAGAAGACAAGAGCTTAGGAACACTTTTACACTGTTGGTGGGAGTGCAAATTAGTTCAAACATTGTGGAAGACAGTGTGGCGATTCCTCAAGGACCTAGAAATAGAAATTCCATTTGACCCAGCAATCCCATTACTGGGTATATACCCAAAGGGTTATAAATCATTCTATTATAAGGACACATGCACACCAATGTTCATTGTGGCACTGTTTACAATAGCAAAGACCTGGAACTAACCCAAATGCCCATCGATGATAGACTGGACAGGGAAAATGTGGCACATATACACCATGGAATACTATGCAGCCATAAAAAACGATGAGTTCGTGTCCTTTGTAGGGACATGGATGAACGTGGAAACCACCATTCTCAGCAAACTGACCCAAGAACAGAAAATCAAACACCGCATGTTCTCACTCATAGGTGGGTGTTGAACAATGAGAACACATAGACACAGGGAGGGGAGCATTACACACTGGGGTCTGTGGGGGGAAAACAGGGGAGGGACAGCAGGGTGTGGGGAGTTGGGGAGGGATAATATGGGGAGAAATGCCAGATATCGGTGATGGGGAAGAGGGCAGCAAACCACACTGCCTTGTGTGTACCTATGCAACAATCTTACATGTTCTTCACATGTACCCCAAAACCTAAAATGCAATAATAAAAAAAAAGAAGAGTTAAACTTCCATCTAGATTTCAGAAGATGTATGGAAACACCTACATGTCCAGGCAGAATTTTGTTGCAGGGGCACAGCCCTCATGGAGAACCTTTGCTAGGGCAGTACAGAAGGGAAATTTGGGGTTGAAGCCCTCACATAGAGTCCCCACTGGGACTAGTCTGTGAGGAGACAGCCACCATCCTCCAAACCCCAGAAAGGTAGATTCACTCACAGCTTGTACTGTACACCTGAAAAAGCCATAGGCGCTCAATGACAACCAGTGAAAGCAGCCATGAGGACTGCACCCAGCAGAGCCACAAGGGTAGAGCTGCCCAAGGCCATGGGAGCCCACCTCTTGGATGTGAGACATGGAGTAAAAGGAGATCATTTCAGAGCTTTAAGATTTAATAACTGCCCTGCTGGGTTTCAGATTTGCATGGGGCCTATGGCCCCTTTGTTTTGGCCAATTTCTCCCATTTGAATCATTTAGCCAATGCCTATAGCCCCACTGTATCTTAGAAGTAACTAACTTGTTTTTATGTTTTATAGGCTCATAGGCAAAAGGGATTTGCCTTGTCTCAAATGAGACTTTGGACTTGGACTTTTGGGTTAATGCTGGAATAAGTTAAAACTTTGGGTGACTGTTGGAAAGTCATGGTTGGTTTTGAAATGTGAAAAGGACATGAGATTTGGGAGTGGCCAGAAGTGGAATGATACAGTGTGGCTCTGTATCCCCACCCAAATCTCATCTTGAATTGTAATCCCCATGTGTCGAGGGAAGGACCTGGTAGGAAGTGACCAGATCATGGGGGCAGTTTCCCCAATTCTGTTCTCATAATAGTGTGGGAGTTCTCAAAAGATCTGATGGCTTTTAAAAGTAGCAGTTTCCCCTGCTTTCTCTCTCTCTCTCTCTCTCTCTCTTCCTCTCTCCTGCCACTTTGTAAAGAAGGTATCTGCTTCCCCTTCACCTTCTGTCATAATTTTAAGTTTCCTGAGGCCTCCCCAGTCATGCAGAGGTGTGAATCAATTAAACCTCTTCCCTTTATAAATCACCCACTCTCAGGTATTTCTTTATAACAATGTGAAAACAGACTAATACAGTACCTATCATTATTGACTTCTCAGCTTCTATCATTATCAAAAAGTAAATAATTGATTCATTTTTTAAAAGTAAACAAGATTTTAACTCTTAAAATGAATAAGCAAATACATTTCCTCCATAACAGAATACTAATACTTGCATACTTACATCAAAAATAACTTTTTATAAGCAATGCTCAAAAACCTTAATGGATCAAATATGCTACAAAAATTCAGCAAATTGATAAACTTTGCTATTTGACAATGAGAAGAAATGTTAACTATATGTTAAATTGTAATAAGCAAACTGTGTGAAAATTATAAATTAATATATTACATTGATATATGTTATTTTTAAAGTCACTTCAACTCACTCTCAGTAGCACAGTGCTCTGAGAAAGTGGTAAAACAAAACTGTCAATTCATTCTTATTTTTCTACTTCACACTGAATTTTAAAAAATTTTTATTATATATTCAGCAGCATTAGAACAGGCAAGGCCAAAGGCATTTTATGGGGCTCAAAAGACACAATGACTTCTGCAGACACCAGTTAAACAATATAGAGAAGAATCTGATTCCTACTTTGATGCTAAGTTTAGCAGCCTTTCACACAGACAATGCCCATGCTTTTCTTTCTTTGTATTCCACCAAGACCTGCATTCCTCAAAGCCTAAAATATTCTATACCTTGGATTTCTCTTTTTTACTTCATCTAACAACTTGAAAATTGACTGTTGGGCATATAGCCATCAAGTGGTAAAGTGGGTATCTGGAAAAGGTCTAACTTGTTTTACATTTTTCAAATCCTATTATAATAAGAGCAAATAATAATACTAGCTCATATTTATTCAGTGCTGGTTCTAGTGAAAGCACTCACAGCAACCCTGTGATACAGACTACTAATAAACTTAGTTTGCAAATAAAAACACTAAACTTTAGGAAAAATATGTGATATACCCAAGGTCTCACAACAGGTAACTTAATGAAGCTGGGATTCAAATCCAAGATTGACTAAAACCATAGTATACATCTTTATTATATACTATCTTCCACAGAAGAAAATGACCCATTAATTGCTATTCTATTTCACAACATAGCTTCCCTGAACATACAGGTGAAAAAAAAAAAAAAAGAAAAAAAAAAGGAATTGGCTATGCTCATTCATTTCTTAACTTTTTAATATACTTTTTTTTAAGCCAGGGTCTCACTCTGTTGTCCAGGCTGGAGTGCCATGGCACGATCTCAAGTCACTGCAACCTCCACCTCCCAGGCTCAGGCGATTCTTGTGCCTCAGCCACCAAATAGCTGGGACTACAGGTGTGCACCACCAGACCAGCTAATTTTTATATTTTTAGTAGAGACGGGTTTTCGCCATGTTGACCATGCTGGTCTCAAACTCCTAGCCTTAAGTGATCTGCCTACCTCGACCTTCCAAAGTGTTAGGATTCCAGGTGTGAGCCACCACATCCAGCTTCATTTATTAATTTATTCAACAAATAGTAGCTCCTTAAAACTCTTGTTTGAGCTTAAATCCTTTTAAGTATTTTTGAGTATGTGGCATATGCAATGGACTGAATGTGTCCCCACAAAACTCACATATTGAAATATTAGCTCCCCAGCGTAATGATTAGGAGGTGGGGCCTCTGGGGGGTAATTAGGTCATGAATGTAGAGCCCTCATGAATGAGATTAGTGCCCTTAAAAAAGGGATTTCCAAAACCTCTCTCATCCGCTTTCCACCACCTGCAGATACAATGAAAAGACAGTAGTAGTCTCTGACCTGAAAGAGGGCCCTCATCAGGACCCAACCATGTGGGCACTCTGACCTTGGACTTCCAACCTCCAGAAAAGTGAGAAATAAATTTCTGTTCTTCATAAGGCATCCGGTCTATAATACTTTGTTACAACAGCCTAAACAGACTGAGACAGAAATTCGTGCCAAGAATTAGGGTTGCTGCTGTAATAAACACCTAAAAAGGTTATCTTCATTTTTCACATAACGAAGAAAAATATGTGAAACAGTAAACTCTGACTGTTGAAGCCACTTCACTGTTTTTTATTACACTAACATTCAAGGCATCCTGATACAAATGCTTACCAAAAATTGCATCTGAAAAGAAAATGAGAAAGGCTAACTAGAATAGTAGTATGCAAAACAAATTTCAAAAATTAAAAAACCCCAAAGTGTGTCTTCAGTTCAAAAGAATCAGTTACAAAATTATAAAATGATGTAAAACTGGTTTAACAGAAGTTCAAATAACAAAAGAGGTAAGTGTGTTACTAGTAGACTCAAAGTAACCTAACACTAAGACGTGGCTGAGAACAATGGATAGCCCCTTTAGGTAATATTATTAGAACTAGGCGCTCAAGATTATGGTGGTAAAATCTTATAAAGCTTATCCCTTCATCACATTTCTGGAATGAATTAGGTATACTACATTGAAAGGGACATTGAAAAACAGGATTATCAAAGGAGATTACCAGGAGGATAAAAGATGCAGAGATCATGCCATCTGAGGATAGGACGTGAAATGGCAAGTGCAGTCTGGAAGAGGCACGGTGGCTATTTTCAAGAGGTTTCCTGGACAAGAGAGGCTGGACTTAGTCTTACTATTTCAAAGAAAGGCACTAAGAGCAACAGTTGGTTGCTAGAAAAGGTAGATCTGGGCTTAAAAGAAGCAGTTTCTTAATCATGAGAATAATCTAAAAGTCAAATAAATTATATCGAGAGAAAGTGAAATTTGCTTTCTCTGAGATGAAGTAAAGACTGAGTGACCATCCACCTAGGGCATCCTAGAACAGTATTTCCCAGAGAGTAGTTGCACAAGAGATTATTTTAACTGGTACATACGTTTATTTTATTCATTACTTATTAATTTTAATGTACATTAAAAACAAATAAATGTACATACTAAAGTAACCATCAACCCCATTGTTTCATGAATATTACTGTTTTAGGATAAATGAAGTGACAACTTTAGCTGATTGAAAGAAAAACATTAAGTCAATATATTGAATTTAACTTAATTAGCTATATTATTTTATAATGTTAGTTACCACCCTTGAATTTATACACATAAGTCATAAAAGGCACCAAAGACTTAAGAAAAAGGGAAAAAAAATTCTGAGAAGAAAATATTTTTTAAAAAAGAAAGAAGAAAAAGAAAAACATTAAATTAATTATAATATAAGTGGTATAAAAAGACGTCAAAAATCACAAAAACTAGCCTGGGCAACATAGCAAAACTTCATCTCTCCAAAAAAAAACCCACAAAAAGGTCGGATCACTTGAGCCCAGGAGTTCAAGACCAGCCTGGCCAACATGTTGAAACCCCATCTCTACTGAAAATACTAAAATTAGCAGGGCATGGTGGCACACATTTGTAATTCCAGCTACTCAGGTGGCTAAGACATGAGAATAGCTTGAGCCTGGGAGGTGGAGGTTGCAGGGAACCAAGATCGCACCACTGCACTCCAGCCTGAGCAACAGAGTGAGACCCTGACGAAAACAAAACAAAACAAAAAACTTCACCCAGGTTCCACAAAAGTATCTGAATTTTGGACATACTACTCTGTAGAGATTAGTGCATTGATCATCCTGAAACTAAAATTTCTCCTTTATCAAAATTGTCTTAATATTCAGTAATTCCCTGAAAATATGGTGATTTACAACTACATTTATTCAAAAAGCTATCACAATAAAAATACAAACTGGCTGGGCACAATAGCTCATGCCTGTAATCCCAGCACTTTGGGCGGCCAAGGCAGGTGGATCTTGATGTTAGAAGTTTGAGACCAGCCTGGTCAATATAGTGAAACCCTGTCTCTACTAAAAATACAGCCTGGGTAACAGAGCAAGACTCCATCTCAAAAAAATAAAAAATAAAAAAACTAGCCAGATATGGTGGTGCTTGCCTGTAGTCCCAGCAACTCGGGAGGCTAAGGCAGAAGAATCGCTTGAACCCGCGAGGCGGAAGCTGCAGTGAGCTGAGATTGCGCTGCTGCACTCCAGCCTGGGCGACAGAGTGAGACTCCATCTCCAAAATAAAAATAAAAATAGAAACTAAAATGTTTCAATATTTCAGTAACCATTTTAGAAATCTTGACTGTCAATAGCTACAGCTATAAAACATCTGGATCCTGCACATAACTAATCTTTTACCACAAAAGACTGATATTCTTGCATCTAATAAGCATTTATTGAGGGCCTTCTTGGGCCAGGTGCTGTGGTGGACAAAAATTTGAAAGTAAATTAGCAAGTTTTCATTTGAAGGATGTACTGCTACCTTAAGGAAAATCTTAAAACATTTATGGTAAAAACACAAAAAAGAGGATGTCTTCATTATTATCTTCGCTGAAAATATATATGTATGTTAGCACAACTGAAACCCAAACTATTTTCTATGCTATACATACACACACACAAAATCTAGACACAGGAACCAGATTTAGATATAAATGATAGAAGTTCTGCCTCATACTCAGTATTTTACGCTCTTCTTGCTCCAATATATTCTGAAACTCCTCAAGAATCTCACTGAAGCCCCAAAGGCAATCTTGCGATGTCTCTGTGAAAAGTCCGCCCACCTCTATCTTAAAGCACCCTGTGGCAAGCACATTCTTAGAGCACAAAGAAAGTGATGGGCCTCTCAGGAGGAAATGATGCCAGAGTACACTGCTGGAGGCGTTTTCTTCTGCCTGATGAGAAGACTGACCTTTTCTTTTCTTTCTCAGCTCCTTACGCCAAGAGGTACTTTATGTTTGAATAATCAAATAATAAGTGACATCTAGTGTGTCTAAGAAATACTAAAGTTTAAACTTGTCCCGGGGAGACATTTCTCCATGTGTGCAACCCCAGATGGATTTCAACCAAAGTTGAAGAAAGAAAAATAATCAGCCCAGAAAGATTCCCCACCTACCTCCTGAGTGTGTTCCTTATAGACCTGCAGCGGCCCCGCAGCTTTGGCCGTGTCCCAGAGCTGCAGCGAGCCATCGCCACTGCAGGTGACGAGGACATGTTCATTGTTCTCACTCCAGGTCACATCAAACAAACCATCACTCCAGTCAAAGCTACACCAGGAAAACAAACAAACAAACAATTATATAGGCAGCTACACAAAACAACAAAAAATAACAATTACAATTATGGCTTTTTTCCTTACAATTTATCACATATTTTAATACATATATCTCATGTTATCTTCACAACTACGCGAGTTAAGTAGAGCAGGTACTTGACAGATACGGCAACAGATTCAGAAAGGTTAAAAAAAAAAAACAGACCAGTGGAATGTCATAGTCCAAAAATGTAATGCTACAAAGTATACTACGCCACATTTTTTTATGTTTAAGTTTTATAATTTATGAATGGACACTAAGAGATAGGCTTCAGATTTGTTTTGTTTTGTTTTTTATTTAAGAGAAGGAGTCTTGCTCTGTCACCCAGGCTGGAGTGTAATGGCCCAATGAGAGCTCACTGGACTCAAGCAATCCTCCCACCTCAGCCTCCCAAGTAGCTGGGACTAAAGAGGTACACCACTGGGGCACAGCTAATTTTTTTTAAAAAAAATTTAGGCCAGGCCCGGTGGCTCATGCATGTAATACCAGCACTTTAGGAGGCCAAGGCGGGCAGATCACCTGAGGTCAGGAGTTCAAGACCAGCCTGGTCTGTCTCTACTAAAAACTACAAAAATTAGCCAGGCATGGTGGCAGGCACCTGTAATCCCAGTTACTTAGGCGGCTGAGGCAGGAGAATCACTTGAACCCAGGAGGCAGACACCGCAGTGAGCCAAGATCATACCACTGTACCCCAGCCTGGGCAACAGAGCTAGACTCTGTATAAAAAAAAAACAAATTTGTTTTAGAGATAGGGTCCTCCTATGTTGTCCACCAGGCTGGTCTTGAACTTCTGGCCTTGAGTAGTCCTTCTGCCTTAGACTTGGGAATAGCTGGGAATACAGGTGCACACCACCACAACCAGCTAAAAATAAACCTAATCCTATGCAAACACCAAGGTTCCTTTTATACTGTAAATTAAAATCCTGAACAAAGAGTAAAAACCTCATTCTAAAAGGCTTTAATAGCAACAATATATACCTTAAATAATTAGAGCCACTTTACCTTCTAAAAAGCCTTAGCCCAGATTCATTTGGATCCAGTATTAGCAGGGTTCCACAGCCTAAAGAGAAAAAAAATCAAGGTCATGCCTTTGAACCTGCCAGGGTAACATCAAAAGTCAAGGAGTTATCAAGTAATTGGTACCCGATTTTAATATCACAAATTTCTCCCTCAAGTTTTTGGGACCTTGAATACCAAATGGTCAAGTGATCAATTTCTCCCTAAACTTTTTGGGACATGAATATCAAATGTCTTCTCTATTTCCATTTTTTCATATTATAATTCAATTAATAAATATTCAACTTCCCATTGCACCTATGATTGGAATCCAGATATGGACCTAACAGGGGGGTGAAATACTTAGGGGCCTATTCTGTAGCCAGACCAGGCATCAGGGATACAAATCTTCCAAGTTGGTGTTATCGTCCCTACTGACAGATGAGAAACCTCCAGCTTACAGACCCCAGGGACTGCGCTCCTCCTGCTAAATCGCCTTGCCTCACCAATAAATCTACGATACATCTAACACAGGATTTTAAAACAAAGTATGAATGCGGAGATACTAGGTGGGATTTAGCACAACTGGTGATAATAAAGTCCTGAAAACGGTATTAATACGTTACCTATCAAAGATTATTTTACAAAAGGGCCCATTGTATTTTAAAAGTTATATTTAATTGTATAAAGACCAAGGGGGGAAATCTCTTCTATTTAAACATGACTAATATATATATAATTTTTAAAGACAGAGTCTCTTGCTCTGTCGCCCAGGCGAGACTTCAATTGGCATGATCTCGGCTCACTGCAACCTCCGCCTCCCGGGCTCAAGCGATTCTCCTGTCTCAGCCTCCAGAGCAGCTGGGATTACAGGCACGTGCCACCGCGCCCGGCTAATTTTTGTATTTTTAGTAGAGATGGGGTTTCACCATGTTGGCCAGGCTGGGCCCAAACTCCTGACCTCGTGATCCGCCCACCTCGGCCTCCCAAAGTGCTGGGACTACAGGCGTGAGTCACCGCGCCTGGCCAAGACCAACTCTTTTTAAAGAGTTTTTGCATAACATTTAAAGTAGGATTACAGGCCAGTCACAGTGGCTCGTGCCTGTAATCCAAGCACTTTGGGAAGCCAAGGCAGGAGGATCGCTTGCACCCATGAGTTCAGGACCAGCCTGGGCAACACAATAAAACCCTGTCTCTACAAAAAAATTACAAATCAGCCAGGTGTTGTGGTACCTACCGGTGCTCCCAGCTACAGGGGAGGTTGAGACAGGAGGACCATTTGAGCCCAGGAGGTTGAGGCCGCAGTGAGCCATGCCTGCACCATTCTACTCAATCTGGGCAACAGAGTGAGACCCTGTCGCTAAAAAGAAAAAGATAAAAGATAAAAAAGAAAATTCCTACCATTATAGACTCATCAGTCTTCAATCTAACTGGTGGGTCATGTAAATCCGAACATGCAAGCACTAAGAGCTAATAATGAAAATAAATCAACTATTTCTTTGACTTTTAGAAGTAACTATTTTTTTTCTGCTGTGGAACAAAACAAACAGTAGACCACTGACATTATGCACTGGGTTGCTGCACCTCGCTTCAGTGCATATAACAGCTAGGGCATGAATTAAGGCAAACCTGAGACTGAACCCGTGCCTTTTCATCTAGTTCATGGACAGAGTTGATTAACTATTTTTTTCTTTTCTTTTTTTAAGACGGGGTCTCAGTCTGTCACCCAGCCTGGAGTGGAGTGATGTGCTCTCAGCTCACTGTAACCTCAACATCCCGGGCTCAAGCGATCCTCCCGCCTCAGCCTCCTGAGCAGCTGTAACCACAGGTCGAGACAATTAACTGGAGTCTCCAACAGCTACTTGCGAATGTGTGCACTCCTTGTGAGACAACTACAGGTGAGGACTGAACTTGACACATTTCATGGTGTCACCTGCGGGACTCCAGGCAACCGCTGAAGAGCATCCTCCTTAGGAAGACCAGCCCGCAGGTCGCGGCTCGGTGCTCGAATGCAGACTGGGAAATGTGGGCCGACTCGCGAGACCTGGGGCGATTCTGGTTTGGACCTCTTCCCGGTACGGCTGTGCCGGGCTAACCGATCGGAAGGGCTACGCAGGCTCCCCCGGCTCTCCGCACGGGGACATGTGCCTGGGCGTGTGGCAGATGACGGAGGCAGCGCAGTCTCAGGGAACAAGGACGCGAGCTAGCAGGCTACACCTATAGGCGTTTGCACGCAACTGGAAAAGAGGATCGACTCCCGCTCCAGACCAACTCCCGCGCTCGGCAAAGGAGGGAGCGGCGCCGGTCAGTGCCTCTTCTGCCCCCTGGCGCCGACCCGCGGCACCGTCTACGCTCGGAGGGGCTTTCCCTCGAGCGCGAGGAGTTGGAGCCCGGCTGGCCCCCACCTCCGCCCCCGCCCAGGCGGCGCGGCCTCGCCTCACCCGCGATGCCGTAGTGCTGCGCGGCGGCGCAGGCCAGGCGGCCTGGCAGGTACGGGGAGAACTCGGCGGCGTAGCCGTGACGGCCCGGCACCCGCAGCGTCCGCGCCGCTCCGCCGCACACCGCATTCATCCCGCCCGTCGCCCGCGGCCCTCACCGCCCCGGCTGCGGAAGTCGGTCCAAGTCGGAGGGGCACCGGAGCCGTTGGAGAGACCAGGAAGACCGGGCGGAAGTGCGGGCCCCGTGCCCTGTATTCGAGATTCTGATTGGTCCGCACCGGAAAAGCCGTTGACTCCGACGAAGACCATTTTTGTTTTGGGTGAAACCAAAGTGAACTGCGCCTGCTGCAAACATCCAGATCTATCAGGGGAGTGATCTAGGGTTAAGTATTATTAATAATTACGACAACTTCTGTCGTTGCATCTCAGCCTCCTCTGCGGGGCTATCTGGTTTTTATTAATTCATTGAGCGTTTGGAAGACTGGCATCAGGAACTTTTCCTGATGATTACTGAGATAAGTTATAGCCGACTCTGAATCCACGCAGCGCGTCCAAAAGGCAATTGCGTGCTGCGTTGCCCAAGGAGATTGGAAGCAATGATAACTTAAGTCCGTGGAGTCAGTACGGTATTTAGGAACAAGAGCGTGGGCTACTGGGCTACTTCCACGTTATAACTGGAGAAGATGAGAAACCAACTCCAAACTAACCCCCCTTGCTTGGCAAGTGAGAAAGAGGAGCTGGCCAGTTCTAATGAAGCTAAGAAAACAGCAGCACATCATCATAAACAACTAACTTTTTAAAAAAGTATCACTATATATGGATATATTGTATGGTAATAGGTAGTCAGATGTTGGTGCTCATTCATTCATTGCTAGGCATGTACTATGTGGAAAATGACCATATATATTTCATCTACCAAGCCAAGATACTTTTGAGAGTAAAAAGGGTGTAATTATTAAGCCAGGTCAACAGGCACAAACCAAGTCATATGATCAACTTAACCATATATCAAGCATAGTATTAGGCATTTGGGATTCAAAATCATAGGATATGGTCCATGGCCTCAAGAGATTAGAGGCTACTAAAGAGAAGCCATGTAATTAGTTAAGTGTAATCAAAATACTGTAGAGGCTATGAGAAATATACATGGGCTACTTTTAAAAGGTGACTGTCAGTGCCAGAGGTAGGGGAATTGCAGGAAAGGCTGCAGATAAGAGGTAGTCTTTATGGTGATTGTGCACAGATGAGTAGGTTTTCTTGAAGTAGATAAGAAGATGGAGGTCTTTGTAGGAGCAAGAATAATATGAGCAACTCAGGAGACCTAAACCAGCATGATCCACAGGGGATGGTGGCTGCCAGGACTCAGCCTGGTCAAATGGAAGGGATATGGTGAAAGAATATTGGGTAGGGAGACTAGAGTGTTGTGCTGGGGCTAGATCGTGATGAGTCTTGTATACCATACTAAGAGAATTGGATTTCTACTGTAAACAATGAAAAAGGGTGGAAGTTTTCTAATGTGAGAAATTAAATGACTCAGGTTTTATTTTAAAAAGTCCTGCAACACTGATCTGGAGATAGAGTTTGGAGATGGGGAGGCCAGTTTAAAGACTTTAGCAGGCCAGGCGCAGTGGCTCACACCTGTAATCCCAACACTCCTGGAGGCCAAGGTGGTCAGATCACTTGAGGATCCAGAGCAGTGTGGCCAACATGGTGAAACTCTATCTCTACAAAAAATACAAAAATTTTCTGGGTATGGTGGCACATGCCTGTAATCCCAGGTACTCAGAGGCTGAGATGGGAGGATCACTTGAACCCAGGAAGTGGAGGTTGCAGTGAGCTGAGATAGAGCAAGACTCCCTCTCAAAAAAAAAAAAAAAAAAAGACTTTAATAATAGTTCAAACAAAAGATAAGAACTTGAACAAAGACTATGGTAATGGGAGTGGAGAGTAAGAGTCAGATAAAATGTTAAGGCAATAACTCATAATATCTGCATAAAGAAAGAGGAGTCAAAATGACTTCCAAGTTTCAGAATTATGTGGCTGGATGAATGCAGGCACTGCTCCCTGAAATAGAGACTATGGCAGGAGCAGGTTTAGGAAGAAAATGATCTCCAGTTTTAAAGTGTTGCCTGTGAATTTCTTATGGGCTACTGGACATACCAGTTGGCACTCATTTGCATTTAGATAATATTTAAAGCCATGGAATGACTGCCCTCAGAAAGAGTGGTATGAAAAGAGAGAGCTAAAAATAGAACTCTCAACAGGTGTGGTGGCTCACGCTTGTAATCCCAGCACTTTGAGAGGCCAAGGCAGGTGGATTGCTTGAGACCAGGAGTTCGAGACCAGCCTGGGTGACATGGCAAAACCCTATCTCTACACAAAATACAAAAATTAGCTGGGTGTGATAGCATTTGCCTGTAGTTACAGCTGCTTGGGGGGTGGCCGGGGGTGCCAGTCAGGTTGAGGTTGCAGTGAACAGTGTTTGCCCCATTTCACTCCAGCCTGGACAACAAAATGAGACCCTGTCTCAAAAAATAAAATCAAATCAAAAAGAGCTTTAGGAGAAACAACAGTATGTAAGGCTTGGTCAGGGAAGAGGAGCTACGTGGGCTCACAAGATGCATTCTATTCATTAATTCATCTGTTTAAGAATACAGGTCAGTTTGAATTTGCACACTACCTTCTGATGCATATCTAGGCAGTCAGCCTAGCAGATGGACTCTTTATGAATAACATGACTCAACAGAGTTCTTCTTAAGAGTACTGAAGGAAATATGACATCTATTATGGTGACTGGCACATAGTAAACATTAGGGGGAAAAATGGCAACCATTACTATGGTAGCAGGCAAGAATTTGTTAGCACAGTCTCAAGTACGTAAGACATAGAGCATTTCTTTATTTTCTTCAACTAACTTAAATCTTCATCTTTCCAGGCTGTTTGTTGGAAAATTTTACCCCATTATGTTTGGGGCTTCCTGGCACTCCCTAGGACCACACTACAATCTGACTAAGTAGAGTGTAAAGTCCAGGAAGGCAGGATCATTGAGGTAAGTAGCCTCTAATTGTCAGATGGCTCCCTATGCAAGTCTGAATGGGCCTACAAATGTGCATTTTCATGCAATACTCGAATACGGGCAGGGCCTAGGCCTCATTGCAGAGATGGGCTCCCACTTCCCTGAGGGTCCCATGATACCATCTTTTGAGGGAGCAGGGCCACATCACTGTCACTTCTCCATACTTAAGAATGTCCCCTCTCAACCTCTGCTCTCTCACTCACACCACATAGTCATCTCTTGCCTCTCCCTCCTCAAAGACACATCACAATTCTGTTCAGTGAGTTTAGGCTTTCGCCAATGATTATAAGCAGTTTCTATGCCAGTCCTTCAAGTACCTTGAGTCCAGCGATCACAGAGGGTCTGGCTACCTAACTGAAATGGGGGAAGGGACTGGGCGCAATGACTCATGCCTGTAATCTCAGCACTTTGGGAGGCTGAGGCAGGCAGATCACTTGAAGTCAGGAGTTCTAGACCAGCCTGACCCCATCTCTACTAAAAAGACAAAAAAGTAGCCAAGCATGGTGGCACATGCCTGTAATCCCAGCTACTTGCGAGACTGAGGCACGAGAATCGATTGAACCAGGGAGATAGTGGAGGTAGCAGTGAGCCGAGGTTGCGCCACCGCACTCCAGCCTGGCTGACAGAGAGACTGTCTCAAAAAAGAAAAAAATGGGGGAAAGAAAACAACTACAGCAAAACAATACCTTAATAAGTTGTCCTACCATACTGTTAATGAAAAAAGTAAATATCAATTATTAATAACAACTGACATGTTTTTATTCAAGGGGAACATTTTGTATGTTTCTTTGTTTTCTTTCAGGACCACTGCACTTGTATAAACCTGAGATCCTAACATGTAGAAGCACATAGAATAATACATATGCCTCCCCTCACCCCCAAATCACACAAGCCCCGAATTCTTACCCTCCCTCTGTGAACCTGAGACGGAATATGTGTACCTCATCACCCAGGCAGCATTCCTCATATTTCAGATCCCTGCCTCACAACCTTGTTGGGTGAGTTTTATGATATAGATTCCATGGCAAGTGGCAGACATTCAGTCAAAATCCCAGGGACTGGGCCTGAAAGTCTGCATTTTAACAAACTCCTCACGGTGATTCTCATATGCTGGCTAAAGCAGACAGGAAAGAAAATCGCTTGGGGAAAAGTGGTCAGCACTGACAGGGACTATAAGGGCAGTGGAAGCAAACAAGTAGATAAAGCAAGAATATGCTCCAAGGCAAAGCAAGCTGGGCTTAAGATGTTCAAAGAGGGGTATCATTCGTGCAACACTGATGCCTTATGTGAAGAATAAAGAATTGCATGACATCTCCCTCCTAAATTCAGAGGAGAACACTAGAACTACATTTTTCACATAGCAATCTGGTTATGAGTACTGGCTCCAGATCAGACTCATGTTCATTTCTTACTTTATAGATTAAGGCTGCAAATTGGATTTCAGTTATATACTTTTTTTTTTCTTGAGACAGAGTCTCACTCTGTCACCCAGAGCTGGAGTGCAGTGGCATGATCTTGGCTCACTGCAACGTCTGCCTCTTGGGTTCAAGTGATTCTCCTGCCTCAGCCCCCCGAGAAGGTGGGACTACAGGTGCGTGCCACCACACCACACTTGGCTAATTTTTTTGTCTTTTTAGTGACGAAGGAACTTCACCATGTTGACCAGGCTGGTCTTGAACTCCTGGCCTCAAGTGATCTGCCCATGTTGGCCTTCCAAAATGCTGGGATTACAGGTATTATCATTACACATTATACGAAAAAAAAAAAAATACTTGCAAATGCATGTTTATAGCAGCATAATTCACAATTGCAAAATCGTGAAACCAACACAAATGCCCATCAATCAACAAATGGATAACCAAACGGCGATAGACACATATGTATATACATATAGCATGTATATACACACGCAATGAAATACTGCTCACCTATAAAGAGGAATGAATTAGGGTCATTTGCAGTGACCTGGATGAGATTGGAGACTATTATTCTAAGTGAAGTAACTCAGGAATGGAAAACTGAACATCATATGTTTTCACTGATATGTGAGAGCTAAGCTATGAGTATACAAAGGAATAAGAATGATAGAATGGACTCTGGGGTCTTGGGCAGAAGGTGGGGGTACTGAGGGATAAAAGACAAATAGAGTGCAGCGTATAGTGCTTGGGTGATGAGGGCAACAAAATCTCACAAATCACCACTAAAGAACTTATGTAATCAAATACCACCTGTACCCCAGTAATTTATGGGAAAAAAAAATTTTAAGTAAAAAATAAATAAACTTTACCAGCAATTAATGTCAAGTAATTTTTAAAGTTTTAGAACTATGCAAATATATGTTGTGAACAGATTAAATATATTCAGATTGGCTACTGTTGTCCACTAATCTTCAGCGAGAAAACTTTCAAGCTAAAAATTAAATTAAATCTCTTCTCCCCCATATCACAAATATGGATTTGCCTACAGATTTCTTCTGAAAGATTCTTTTGTTACCTACACCCACTGCCTTTTGGGTATTCTTTGATGCTGCCCCCTACACAGGAAAAGACTTCGCTTTCCTATTCTGCAAGCAAACTCTGTCCGCTTTCGTATTCTCCATCAAATTTAAATGCTTCCAAAAATTCTCACCCATCTCTAAAACTTACTTCCAAATTTGAAAAGAACATTTGTCTATTACAGTTTCTAAGAATAGAAATTGCTTTTCTTATTTTTCCTCTTTCTTTCAGTTATCATATGAGTTATCTCCTTTTTGTGACAAATTTAATGAATAAAATATTTATAAGGTAATGATTATTAAGGCATTGTTTTAAATGGAGACAGTGGTGGACTCAGTGTCAAAAAATTCTGTATTTTGGAACAAAACATTTTACTAAGTTGGTACTCTATTATCTCAACTGTAAAATAAGTATGATAGATTCTGCTCCTTTTTACCTCTTAATATTATGACTCCAAGACTTGTTATAAAAAAGATTTACTAAGGCTGGCATGGTGGCTCATTCCTGTAAGCCCAGCGCTTTGGGAGGCCAAGATGGGTGGATCACTTTGAGCTCAGGAGTTCAAGACCAGCCTGGGCAACAAGGCAAAACCCCATCTCTACTAAAAATATAAAAGTTAGCCAGGCATGGCAGCTCACAACTGTAGACCCAGCTACTCAGGAGGCTGAGGCTGGAGAATGGCTTCAGCTAGGGAAGAGGAGGTTGCAGTGAATTGAGATCATGCCACTGCACTCCAGCCTGGGCCACAGTAAAACCCCGTCTCAAAAACAAAAAGAAAGAAAACTTACTATAATGGAAAGTTATTTTTATTTGAACTAAGACCACCAGAAGCTAGCCAAACTTTACCTGAAATGTTGATTCTGCATTTTATAGACATAGAATAACTTTTTTTTTAAGTGGCAAGTTCATTTTAATTAAATTCACACAATCCACAGCTTAATTCAGAATGTAAATATTCCTGAAAATCACACTTCTCAAGAACTAGAAAGTTGACACAAAATTAAAAGAGAAGGAAAATGACCTTGAAATGGTTTTCTTAAAAATCTTAGTGTTTGGTTTTAAGATCTTCATTCAACTATTAAGAATATGCAGAAGTTTCTTTGTGTGTATATTTTATAATTTTTGGAAAAGCAATACATGCCCATGGTAAAAAAAAAAAAAAAAAGTATTGAAAGGTATATATGGTGTGAACTAAATCTTTTCTAGAACCTTCAACTTTTCAGTCCCCCTTCTCAGAGAGTGGTATATCATCTACCAAAAAAAAAGCAAAGTGCAGAACAGTGCTTCTAATATGCCACCATTTATGTTTTTAAAATATGTGTATGTGTATATATGTCCTGCTTATAAACTCAAAAATGTCTCTAGAAAGAAACAGGTACAAGTTTCTCTGAAAAGAAGAATGGGACACCAGAAGGCAAGAGGGAAGTAGACTGACTAGTCAGTGGATTCCTTCTTTATTTTTAAATTTTATATCACATGCAGCTGTCAATTTAAAACGCCCATGATATATCTTGGAGGCTGTTCTGTATCCACATATAGTTCTATCTTACGCTTTTTTCTTTCTTTTTCTGAGACAGGTTGGAGTACAGAGGCACAATCTTGGCTCACTGCAAACTGCCTCCCAGGCTCAAGCAATTCTCCTGCCTCAGCCTCTCAAGTAGCTGGGATTACAGGTACCCACCACCACACCCTGCTGATTTTGTTACTTTTAGTTGGGATGGGGTTTCACCACGTTGGCCAGGAAGGTCTTGAACTTCTGACCTCAAGTGATCCACTCACCTTGGCCTCCCAAAGTGCTAGGATTACAGGCATGAGCCACTACGCCTGGCCTATCTTATGCTTTTTAATAATAAAAAGTTTCTTCACCTACTTAAAATTATATAGACTCAGTCTTACCCAAAATATTAATAATATTGCTAAGTATTAAGCTCTGGTACCAAGCAGATCTGGGTTTAAATCCAGGCTCCCTCTCTCACTATGATACAACCATGGACAAGTTACTTCACTTCCTTCTCTTTATCTGTACAATAATAATAGTCTTTGGGGCTGCTGTGAGGATCTAATGAGCAAAATATGCAAAGAGCCTAATTCTATGCCAGACACAAAGTAAGCACTCAGTGAAGTTCAGATTTCTGTCTTTCCTGGATTTTTGGTAATTTGGAAAAGTGGATTAATACCAAAATAGAAAGACAAAGGTATGTTGTTTTTATTATTATTGTCATTGTTATGTGTAGCAGACTTTTGCTCTGAAAAAATAAATACTGAAGGGTTAGTATTAAATTGTATGAAATCTAAGATCATGTACCTTTTGAAAAGAAGATTGTTTTATTTATAAAACACAAAGAATAGGAAAATGAGGAGAAATGAAAGAAGAAAGCATGAAGTAATTATCTAGTTTTATTGCCAGCTAAGCTACCGAATTTGAATAGTTTAGGCCAAAAATAAGGAGGCTATTTGAGACCTTAAACTCTTCTGCCACAACTATCAAGAAATCATTGTAGGCTGGGTGCAGTGGCACATGCCTGTAATCCGAGCACTTTGGGAGGTTAAGGCAGGCAGATCACTTGAGACCAGGAGTTTGATAACAGCCTGGGAAACATGGCAGAACTCCATCCCTACTACAAATCCAAAAATTAGTCGAGCACGGTGGCATACACCTGTAATCCCAGCTACTTGGGAAGCTGAGGCACAAGAATCACTTGAACCCAGGAGGCAGAGGTTGCAGTGAGCTGAGATCGTGCCACTGCACTTTATCCAGCCTGGGCAACAGAGCAAGACTGTGTCTCAAAAAAAAAAAAAGAATGACTGTTTTCAGATTTGAGCCCCAGCTGAGGTCCAAGGGGAGTGGGTGGCTGTCAGGGGCAGGGCAGGGCAGGGGGACAGGCAGGGAGCAGGAAGAACACTCAAGAGACAGCAGGTTGATGGGATATGGCTTTTTTCAGCAGCTGTTTCACAGTGTCAGTGTTGCATTTATACACCTCACAAACAATAGTGGCTTAGAGCCAGGTAGTGAGCCTCCCCATGTTATCGCTACGTAGCTAGGATTATAATGCACGGAACTGTACACTTGTGCTTCAATACCACTGAGTCATACAGGATGTTTACCTCAGCCTATGCCTGCCTGGCTGAAGTGCAGCCATGTTCCTTACAATTGTAGAACACTGTGCTCTCTGTTACTATTTGCAATGGATTGAATTGTGTCCCCCCTCAAATTTGGAGGTAGGGCCTTTATGGGAATACTTAATGTTAAATAAGGTCATAAGGTCATAAATACTAAAGGTTAAATAAGGTCCAATAGAACTTGTGTCCTTATTAGAAGAGGAAGAGACACCAGGGTTCTCTCTCTTTCTCTCTAATATGGAAGGTTTCTGTGAGGATATAGCAGGAAGGCAGCCGTCTACAAGCCAGGAAGAGAGCTCTCACTAGAAACTGAATTTGCAGGCACCCTGATCATGGACTTACAGCCTCCAGAACTGTAAGAAAATAAACATCTGTTATTTAAGCCACCCAGTCTGAGCTACTTTTTTTATGGTGGCCTGAACAGACTAATGTACTACTAAAGGATTTTCCCCTTTATCAGGACAACCAGAAAATGTATTGTTGCTTTTGTTAATATATATGCCCCGTCTTCAATTAAAATTGTTTCTAAGACCAAAAAAAAAGATATAGACACTTCAATTTCAGAAGACTTTCAAGTTAGTAATAACTCTAACAGTTAAAGTGCTATAGCAGTAATTGAGTTTCATCACCTTAATTTTGCAAATTAGAAAATTGAGGCCACAAGAATACAAGTCAGCTCCTTCATGACTGAGCCAGAACTGGGTTTAATCCAGGTGCCCAGAGCTCTTACCATCACACCCACTGCTTTCAATCCACAACCCTTTTCCATTTCTGAGGCTACCGGGTCAGGTAAAGGAGAAAGGAAGGAGAAGCTGATGGTGCTCTCACCTCCCTGTCATAGTCATATGTCTAAGAAGAAGCCAAGGATTCAGGGACTCTATCTTCACTGAATCAAAAGTAAGGCCCTCCAAAGAAGTCCTTATTCTCTCTTATTTAAGAATAATGGATTTCACTCAGTAAAATGAGTGACAGCCCATAGCCTGCGTTCCTTAAACAATAACTGTCTAGATGGAATGATCAGCACTCTAAAGACTTAAAGATGGGAAGAAGTCTAATATTTAAAGTTGGGGTTGATAAATAAGATTTTTAAAAAGAATATATAACCATCCCTAAAAGTAAAATATGTATATGATGATCTCCCCATGTTGCCTTAAATTTCTCCTTATACTTCTATTTACTTATCTATTTATAGAGACACATACATACCCCCATATCATGATGAAGATTAAGATTCCTGTGACGAAGACTGTTACCTATACAATATCCATTCTGCCATTCTTCCCAGATAACGAACCCCCTATTTTGTTGATTGCATGTATGTTCCCAGGTTTAAAGCTGTATCTCCCTGCCCACCTGGCAGATGTCCCAACTTGCAGATATAGTTGGGTGAGGTTTCCGAGAAAGCTAAAATTGCTGACTCAGCAGACAGGTTTGCCTTTTGCCTGTACTTCCCTCCTTCCTGTTGCTGGGAATATGGACATGATGGCTGGATCACATCAGCCATTTTCTGGTCATGAAGTGACCCTGAGGATGTAAGCTATAAGTTAGGGCTCAGAGAGGAGAAATAATGAAGGAGTCAAGATCCTTATGACAATGGGGCCATCAGTGGAGCCCTGGATTGACTAAATCAACTTATTTTACATGAGAGAAAAATGTATCTATTTTTTGAGCCTCAATTATTTTGAATTTTATCATATGTAGTCACTGGAATGTATGCTGCATGAGGGTAGAAATTTTTGCTTGCATGATCACTGGTGTATCCTAGGGACCTGGTATTGAAACATTCAGGAAATGTTCGGTGAATGCAGCCTAACACAATGCCTAAATGATCACAGTGTTTTTCATAATACTACAAAAAAATCCTGGAAACATTCTGGAGTTTATTGAAATGCTAAATAAGTGTTAATAAAATATCAAAGTAAGCAAACATAAAACAGCTGGTACCTTGGCAAAGAGTTGTATATGAAGAGTTATCCAATCTAAGCTAAAAATAGTGTGGTCTCTCTGGGAAGGACAGAGGCTGGTTCCAGCTGGAGTAAACTGTTTACAGTGACCTTGGACACACACACAAACACACACAAACTGAGATATTACCTGCTCCTTACCTAACCATATATGATTATAACATTGTAAAATATTTCATTCTACCTGTGAAGCTTTCTAAAATATAAACAACTAATCATATAAAAAATAAACCATGCTCTTAAACTAGATTTTGAGCATCTTGAAGTAATGTCCAAGTGTAATTGTTTGTGTCTCCAGCACCCACAAAGTGAAGAATACCCAATATATAGTAAACACTGCACACGTTTGACAACTTGAGCTGAACTGGAAAATTAACAAAAAGGAACATGCTCCTTAGATTCTCCTGGTCCCCTGCCCTTGCTCCACACCCCTTCCTCCACCTGTACTTTTCCAAGTGGAGTCCAAGTCTGCTAGGAGTATGAATAGAATTTGAGTTAAGAATTGCCTGAAAGGGCCGGCATGGTGGCTCATGCCTGTAATCACAGCACTTTGGGAGGCCGAGGCAGGTGGAACACTTGAAGTCAGGAGTCTGAGACCAGCCTGGCCAACATGGTGAAATCCTGTCTCTACTAAAAAGACAAAAATTAGCCAGGCATGGTGGCAGGTTCCTGTAATCCCAGCTACTCGGGAGGAGGCTGAGGCAGGAGAATCACTTGAACCCGGGAGGCAGAGGTTGCAGTGAGCTAAGATTGCACCACCGCACTCCAGCCTGGGTGATGGAGTGAGACTTTGTCTCAAAAACAAATAAAAAGACTCTTTTTATTGTCTGCTACCTGTTTTTGTCATCATTGAGGAGAACTTGGTATTTCCCAACTGAGACAGAAACTGTTTTTTATAAACATTCATTACACCTCAGAATTGTGTAACTTCTAAACTTGGCCAACTCTGTGGAAGGCCTAATAATGTAGGCGGACATGGCTAGGTGTCAGGTTTCTATAAGGATCTACAATTATATTTAGATTGTTTTGTTTTAGAACTGCTATGGTGACCTCATAACTGCAAATATTTACCAACTCACATCATTTTTAAAACTAGTTTATCTTTCCCATGAAGAGAGACCAGAAGTAAAATAATTGAAATATGTTGTATTTCCACGCAGGTCAATTATTATCCTAGGTAAATTGACAGGTTGCTATGTTTAAGGCTGCCTATGGTAGTTATGGGAAATAATTTCAGGAAAGGATGGATAATTTCATCGTTCCTTTCAGCTCTGCACACAGCATTGTGCTAGGGACCTCGTAAGCCTTTCATCAATATTTGCTGGAGAGTAATGTAATCATCATCCAAGAACTTTAAGCACTATCTTCAGAGATATGATAGATACTTGGACTGATGCACTTTAGAGGCCCGTAAAGCTCTGAGAGTCTATAATTATGGGCTAATTGTCTACATTGCTCATTTCATATCATTTATCACTTATTATTTTAGTTATAGTTTCTTGTTAAAAACTTTAGAATCTGTGATAATGTAAAATGGTGCAGCTGATGTGGAAAATAGGACAGCAATTCCTTAAAAAATTTAACACAGAATTACCATATCATCTTGCAATTCTACTTTTGGGTATATATCTAAAAGAATTAAAAGCAGGAATTCAAACAGATATTTGTACACTCTTGTTTACAGCAATGTTACTCATAATAGCCAAAAGGTAAAAGTGTCCATTGGCAGATGCTATGGTCTGAATATTTCTGTCCCCCCAAATTCATATGTTGAAATTTAGTCATCAATGTGATGATATTAAGAGGTGGGGCCTTTGGGAAGTAATTAGGTCATGAATGAGATGATTGCCTTTATAAAAGAGGCTGGAGAGAGAGATCTTTTACCCCTTCCATCACATGAGGACACAGCAAGAAGTCAACATCTATGAACCAGAAAGTAGGACCTCACCAGACACCAAACCTGCTACTGATGTTTTAATTATGGACTTTCCAGCCTCTAAAACAGTGAGAAATAGATTTCTGTTGTTTATAAGGTACCAAGTTTATGAGAGTTTGTTATAACAGCCTGAACCAACTAAGACAATAGATGAACACATAAACAGTATGTAGTATATGCATATAATGGAATATTATTCTTCCCTAAAGAGGAGGGATATTCTTACATGGATGGACTTTGAAGACATTATGCTAAGTGAAGTAAACCAGGCAAAAAAGGACAAATGCCATCTGATTCCACTTATAAGAGGTGCATAAAGTAGTCAGACTGATAGAGACAGAAGATAGAATGGTGGTTGCCAGGGGTAAGGGGAAGTGGGGAATGGAGAGTTATTGTATAATAGGCATGGAGTTTCAGTTTAGGAAGATGAAGTTCTGGAAATAGATGGTGTTGATTGTATAACAATGTGCATGTACTCAACATCATGGAAGTGTCTGCTTAAAAATGGTAAATTGCATGGTATGTATATTTTACCACAATAAAATTAGAATCTTAACTAGAGTATTAGTTTAGGACACACACTTACTGCACTTCTATATAGAAGGAAAGAAAAAATATATCAGTGATTGTTATAATCTGGTCATAGTAGAAAATACCAGACTCGGTGGCTCACACCTGTAATCCGAGCACTTTGGGAAGCTGAGGCAGATGGATCACGAGGTCAAGAGATAGAGACCATCCTGGCCAACATGGTGAAACCCCATCTCAACTAAAAATAGAAAAATTAGCTGGGTGTGGTGGCATGCACCTGTAGTCCCAGCTACTCAGGAGGCCGAGGCAGGAAAATTGCTTGAACCCGGGAGGTGAAGGTTGCAGTGAGCCAAGATTGAGCCACTGCACTCCAGCCTGGTGACACAGCGAGACTCCATCTAAAAAAAAAAAATGCATTTATTCTTTTCCTCTTTTTCTGGAAAGACAGCAACTAACAGCATGGTATTTAGAGTCAGAGACCTGGGATTGAACCCAGGCCTTGTGCTCTTTAACTTGTGTGATGAAAAGCGTGTGACATCTATTTATCTACTTTCAGCTCTTGGGTAGAATTAATATTTTAGGTGATGTTGCACATATACTGACAGCTCCTTGGCTCCCTACATGACTGGATAGACAGGTGCCTCTTCTGTAGACTCCACTCAGCCAAACAACATGAGGTGTGATATATTGGCTCTTTCAAATCCCTATCCTGATAACATCTCCCCCAAAGTATTGTCCTGAGGATTAAATGGGGCAGGTATCACGTGTAATTGTAAGCCCTCAATTGGCAGAGGCTATTGTTTTACTTGTGTGCATTCTAACTTGGCTCAAGTATTAAAATTACTTCTTCATGGCAGAAAATTAAACCCTCCAGTTCCCATTTCACGTTTTTTTTTTTTTTAAGATGGAGTCTCACTCTGTTACCCAGGCTGGAGTGCAGTGGCGTGATCTTGGCTCACTGAAACCTCCACCTCCCAGGTTCAAGCAATTCTCCTGCCTTAGCCTCCTGAGTAGCTGGGATCACATGTGTGTGCCACTACGCCCAGCTTATTTTTGTATTTTTAGTAGAGAGGGAGTTCCTCCATGTTGGCCAGGCTGGTCTCAAACTCCTGACCTCAAATGATCCCCCTGCCTTGGTCTCCCAAAGTACTGGGATTACAGAAGTGAGCCACTGCGCCTGGCCCCATTTCACTCTTCATTCTCTCTCTGAACCTCTTTTACTATCTCCAATAAATAAGGATTTCTCAATGCTGTTAGTGTTTCCCTAATTTTTTTCCTCATATACTTCCTAAAAGAATTGAGAATCATGATGAAGCCCATCTACATTTTAAGTTGCCCTCTAAACTTTTCTCTTAAATTTAAATAGCTGCAAATGACATAATTTCAAGTTTATTGAAAATAAATGTCATTTTAAAAGTAAAAATATTTGATCACTCTTAAATGTATCATATGGATTCTAAAAACAATAGCCTTTTGGTACTCATGATTATTGTATTAGTTATCTGCTGCTGTGTAACAAATTGTCCTTAAGCTTCACAGCTGAAAACAACTATTTATTATCTCAGTTTCTCTGCACAGATAAAAGTCTCTCACAAGACTGCAATTAGGGGGTCAGCCAGGGCTGCAGTCTCATCTGAAGACTTGACTAGGAAGGATCTAGTCCCAAGCTTGTTCATGTAACTGTTGGCAGGATTCAGTTTCTTGTGGACTGTAGGGCAGAGGGCCTCTGTTTCTTGCTGGCTAATGGCTAGCGACCTCCCTCAGTTCCGTGTCACATGAGGCTCTCCATATGGTAGTTCATAATATGGTAACTGGCTTTCCTCAGAGCAAGCAGAAGAGAGAGAGCAAAAGAGGAGAGCAACATAGAAATCATAGTGCTTTGGTAACCTAATCTTGGAAGCCTCATCCCATCACTTTTGCTGCATTCGCTTTGTTAATTCATATGCAGCACGAGTGGGGACCAGCAAGGGAGGAGGGCTTACAGAGACGAGACAAAAGCAACAAGCTGTTTATTGGCAGAGGTGTTTCCAGGAAGGAGCCTGGTCTGTGGAGACGTGGGGGCATGAACCAGTGCCAGGCTCCAGCCAGCAGAGATAACATTTATTTGCACCTCTTTCAAGGTTAACAGATAGCAGAGAGGCTGGGAACTGAAGAGGGAGTTATTTTCCCAGCTCTTTGGTATTTTATTTCATGTTTTTTCCCTTCTTCACTCTCCTTCCCATCTGGAAGAGGGGGGAAGAGGTGAAATTGAAGGAGATAGGGGGTTTCCCCTTTCATCACAAAGGCTGAGGATTCAGGAAAAGCTGTTGGGAATAATGCTATGGAATTCATGCAAAGGCAGGTTACAGTAGGTCATTCCTTTCAGACCACAAGGACTGATTATAAATCTTGGCAGAGGCTATTGAGTTGGTCTGCCCAGCAGCCCTGACTTCTCTGGAAGCTAACATCTGCTCCATCTACACCTCACTACACAGGCCCGTGCTTAGGACCGAGCCTCTTCTAATACCGTTATCTAGATACCATGTGGTCCTAGGATTACACGTGACCCAAGCCACATTAGTCAGAGTTACTCCCTGGGACTTTTCTAATTATCTTCTACTTTGCTGTTGTTTGAGACATGGTCTTTCTCTGTTGCCCAGGTTGGAGTGCAGTGGCACAATCTCAGTTCCTTGCAACCTCTGCCTTCTGGGTTCAAGCAATTCTCCTGACTCAGCCTCCTGAGTAGCTGGGATTAAAGGCTCATACTGTCACACCTGGCTACTTTGTATTTTTAATATAGATAGGTTTTTGCCTTGTTGGCCAGGCTGGTCTCGAACTCCTGGCCACATGTGATCTACCTACCTTGGCCTCTCAAAGTGCTGGGATTACATGTGTGAGCCACCACACCCAGGCCTTATTATCTTATACTTCGATGAGAAGCTAGCCTGAGAGAATACTCCAAAAATGATAGTTTTAGGATCACGAGAGTATGTACCTTATACAAGTGCTGTACTACAGTGGAGATAGTCCCATCTCTCTTAAATGGACTGAAGGCACCTCTCCAGGAGAGTTGAGATGTACTAAAATCCACCTCCTCATAGTTTAAACCATAGGATTTCAGAAATTGCAAATCAAAATAAGCCTAGACTACAAGAGTAAAGGAATTGGCTATGTTTGAAAGAAAGAATCCCAGTGTAACAGAAGGCAGGAAGTAGATGCTAGATTTTAAATATTCATAAATGTTAAGACTTTGATTTACAGTATAAGGTAATCTCTTTTACAGATAAAAATTTCTGTTCTTTCCAAAAAGAGCTTGGAGTGCTGTGAATCACACAAACATATTAGAAGCCTCTTGAATTGGAAATGGTATTCATAGAACTCAGGGCACAAGAATGAGATTTGTATACTCCAAAGATGATGAAACTGAAATTAGAATGCTTTAATGGGTAAAATGCATGATAACAAGGAACTAGAAGTTGAATAGTTCACCTGAAATTATTTTTAATCCAGAAAGGGTAACTATAAATGCATTCATAAGAAGCTAAAAGTGGTGTAAATTAAACTTTTAAAAACAATGTATTTTTTTATGAAATTAGTTGTAAGCTCAGAAAAAAAATGAAATATAACAGGCTACAGGAGAAGAATAAGAACTTCAAAAGGACTTCAAAGATAGGAAATAGGCAAGAAACTTCAAAGAAAGAAAGGGGAAAAAATGGCAGTTTTAAATCCTGTCTAACAGCCAAGACTCTGGTTTTACAAGGATGGGGATTGAACCAACTACTCTTTCTAAGTAAAAGAATAATTTATGAATATTAGTTTCTTTTTAAAAAATCTGAATTTGGGTATTTTTTATATTAAACACATTTTAAATGTTCAAAGGGATACCATATTCTACAATGAATCAGGGAGATTTAATTTTACCTTAATTTTATTTTATTTTATTTTATTTTATTTTATTTTTTAGAAAGAAAGAGGAAGAGATTTTAGAAAAAGAGAGAAAAGGAGAAAGAAAGAAACTGCAAAAGAAAGAAAAAAATGAAAGAGAAAGAAAGAGGAAGAGATTTTAGAAAAAGAGAGAAAGGGAGAAAGAAACTGCAAAAGAAAGA